>JAYKOZ010000014.1:225000-240000 GCA_036172795.1 Pelodytes ibericus | reverse complement strand
AATCCCTATTGTTTAATATACCCGACCAGGTGAGCAAACTCAGTGGCCGGGACCCACGATTTTCCCCGGAGAAACGCGTTGAGAATCTTGAGAACCTTTTTACCAGACTGGGACTTCAGCCAGTAACCCCTGTGGACCTTACCTTTGACGTTTGTTTACATTTGGATTCTATTAAAAACGGAAGTTTTTTTTCCAAAAATCCATTTGATGCCTGTTTTACATGGTCGCTTGTGAGTGTACTCAGATATATGTATTATCTCACACAATATACACCTGTACTCTGTTGCACTACATATATATATATATATATATTTTTTTTCATGTTCCCTGCGTAACTACCAGCGCCCTCACCCTTTCACCATACTCTATCATATATATATAGCACATTGAGGAGTGCTAAGAGTGGCAGCGTTTGTACAAAAAGGGTATTTATTGCTACTTTGTTAATTTTTTTGGTGATACACATTCCATCCTTTTTTTCCTAGGGAGCAGCACAGAAAGTATTCCTCGGGCTGTTTGTTCATCGGCCTTAAAAAAAACCCAGAAGAGCTGACACGGATTGAATTCCTTAAACTGGACAAGGAACGAGTGAAAATCAAATTGGTGAGTGACCTAGAAGTTGAGGGACTCTGTAATCACTCTTATGATAGTTGGTTTGACCAAAAAAATTGCGTTGCATAAAGACTTTTTTTGTAACTTGGAGCTTAAAAAATATTTACAGACTTTAGGATACAAAGACCAATTTAGTAGCCTGGAAAATGGTACTTCCTTTTTTTTTTTTTTAATTTTTTTTTTTTTTATTGTCAAAGTATGGAAAATACAGACATAAATAATAATTCCATCAATGTGAAATTTCAAATGCGGATTTACATGTAGCATATTATTATTTGATTGGCATACATATACGTAACATCAATAGCCGGGTTTCGTATAATTCTTGATAGCAAATATAAAGATACAGAATATACAATATACAGAGATAAACAGGTTGGCGGGCCTCTCTATTCTCCTGTTTTACAGATTAGCCATTTTTGTTACAAAGCACCAACTATCTCTCCATTGCAACATCGATCCCTCTCCCCTCTATGGGTCTCCTTAGCATCCAGTATTACTGGTTATATGTATGTATTTTCTATCTGCCATATACATATCCGCATATATACAAACATGTATTTCCATGCTTTGGCAAGTTTTGCTTATATAAATCTGTGTCTTCTTTCATTCACACATTCATAGCATTCATTCTTGACCCCCAGAGCCGACGAGTCCCACATCCCAGTCATATCTGATTACTATGCCTGTCCAGCCACGGCGACCATATCTCATAATACTTTTTGATTTTATCATAGTTATATAGTTTATATAGGAACCCTTCTCCATTTGACATTGGTACTCAAGCTGGTCAATCAGTTTACCTATATCCAGTTGGCCCGACGTTTTCCATGATCTGGTGATTATGATTTTTGCAGCTAATAAGATTTGAGTCATAAGTGTTCTTTTCCCCATTTCCCATTTTTCTAAACCTAAATGGAATAACATCAGTGCTGGGTCACACATAGTCTCAACCCTGATAGTGATAAGGATTAATGAGGATACTGATGTCCAGAAATTTTTTATATATGGACATTCCCACCAAAGATGTACCAGCGTTCCCCTATTACTTTGGCATCTCCAACATTTATTATTGTAATCCGTATACATTTTTTTCAATCTTACCGGCGGGAGGTGCCATCTATATAGTATGTCTCCAGTAGGTTCAGAGAATGAGTAGACCCTCTTGTTATTTGAATTGCTTTAAGCCAGTCTTTCTCTTCCCTGGATATATTTAATTCATTACACCATTTTTTTTATTATTGGTAGAGTTTCAACAGACAATTCTGGTTCTTCTAGTGTTAGTATTATGTCATCTGCGAAAAGTGATATTTTGTGTTCCGCTCCTTTGATATTGACCCCTTTAATATCTTTATTGTCCCTGATAGCTTGGGCCAATGGTTCCAGTGAGATAACATATAGTAAAGGTGCCAGAGGACATCCCTGACGCGTACCATTATGAATCTCGAACCAAGATGATAATATACCTGAGCCTGTAATTCTGGCACATGGTTTTTTATATAGGGCCCATATTGCGTCAAAAAATGGTCCCCCTATTCCAAATGTTCTGAGTGCGAGCCCGAGGTAGGTCCAGCTGACCCTGTCGAAGGCCTTTTCAGCGTCCAACGACAGGGCCAACATTCGCCCACCCCGAGCCCGGGCCGAAAACAATACATTAAGATTACGCCTGATGTTATTCGTAGCTGATCTTGTTGGTATGAATCCCGACTGATCCTCATCTATCAAACTATGGATTACTCTCTTAAGCCTGCCTGCCAGAACTGCGGAGTATATCTTTACGTCTGTATTGATTAGGGATATTGGTCTATAGTTTTTAATTTCCATTTTATCCTTCCCTTCTTTCAATATTGGACTGATATTTGCAACCAGCATTTCTTTTGGCATTTCTTTGTTTTTTTTAATCTCCTCAAACAGGGCTAGCAGGCAGGGTAGGATGTCATCCTCAAACATTTTATAGAATAGATTTGAGTATCCGTCGGGTCCAGGTAACTTGTTCCTTTTTAAATTTTTTATTATATCGCTTATCTCTTTAATAGAGAATGGGGAATTCAGGAATTCTTGTTCCTCAGTAGTTAGTTTTGGGAGATTTAACTTATTTAAATAGTTAGATACCTCATCTCTTTCTTCTTCTTTTGAAATGTTTATTTTGTTTTTATTTAAATGGTATAATTCTTGGTAAAAGTCAATAAAGGCATTGCCTATCTTATCCGGGTCCATTAATGTTTTTCCCTTATATTGAATTTTATTTATTGTGTTATTAACTCTCTGTTTTTTTTAATAAGTTTGATAGGAGTTTATCTGCCTTGTTTCCTCTTATATACCATTTTTGTTTTAGACAGAGTAGGTTTTTATTTGTTCTATCTATGACTTTTTGTTTAATTTTACTTTTGATCTCGTTTATCTTATCTATTATATCTTCCTGTAGGGTTTGTTTATGTATTTGTTCTAAAGTATATAGTTCGGCTTGGAGTTGTTGGGACGTCAGACCTTGTTTTCTTTTTTCTATAGAACCTATTTTAATTAGACTACACCGGATTACCGCTTTTAGTGTACACCACATTGTAGATCTCGAGATTGAGTCATTTTCATTTTCCGCGAAGAAATTTTTTATGTCGGTTTGTATCTGTTTTTTCATTTTTGTCCCTTACCAACAAAGACTCATTTAGCTTCCAGTAGGATTTTTTTTTCACAATTCCCTCTTCTATAGATATGGAGACAGGGGAATGATCTGACCATGTAGCTGCTCCAATATCACATTTCAGTTCTCCTCTAAATGTGTCTCTGTTAATAAGGAACATGTCTATACGGGAATAGGATCTATGAGGTATTGAGTAATGAGTATAGTCTTTGGATGTTGTGTTTAGTGCTCTCCAGACATCTATCAGGTTGTTTTTAATAATAAATTCCCCACATTTTTTTGCTAAGTGTATTTGTTTGTCACTCATTATTTTACCCGACTGTAGTTTTTTATCCAGCTCGGTATCTACTACCAAGTTAAAATCACCCCCCATAATAAGTTGTCCTTGTATTACTTTTTCAACCTGTGCCCACATTTTTTCTAAAAAATTTATAGTGTTTTCATTCGGTGCATATATGTTTACAAGAGTATATATAACATTATTAAGCTTACAAACTAATATAATATACCTGCCGTGTTTATCTATTACTTTGTGTATTATTTCTGGTGTCAATGAATCTTTTATTATTATTATTATTATCATCACTCCTCTACTTTTCTTTGTATTATGATAACTTGATGTGAATATATGTGAAATATTTTCTATTATATATCATTTTTTTTTGTGGATTTCACCCAATGTGTTTCTTGTGCAAACGCAATATCTATTCTCTCGTGATTAATCATTTCCATAAGCATCCTTCTTTTGTACGGGGAATTTAATCCCTGTGTATTTATTGTGCTAATCCTAATCACCATGTCTGAGACAGGCAGCAAACTCTCTCATCGGCTCGGGGGGTCCATTCATACATCACATTCATTCCAGATTGAGTAATCTGATCCAATGGGATCCGAACACCCTCTTGTCCCAATATTAGGGATCTCTCAATTTATTCTTTGCTCTAATTGAGCTTGTGCTCGGCTTAAGGAAGAGACGGGATCGGTTTTCCAATAATTACAATAATAATACCCGTTTGTTCTATTATCCTAACTAATATTCAATGTCACCACCTTAAGATTTACTGTGACAGAATGGACCTGACTGAAAACATTTACTAAGAAAAATACCTCCGCATGACCTCCGCCCTCTTAGGTCTCCCGTATACCTGACCACCCCCCACATAAGAGGGAGACAGGTGGCGGGTGGGCGGCGGGCTGTCACCAGCCTGCACTGCACCATATTGTCCTTGCGGACCACACAGGCTTATACAGAGACAGCACCCAAGCTCACAGAGCCTCCGCCCCCCTGCCCGGACCCAGCTAGCTCGCCCTCGATAACAGGAGGACAAGGGGCGAGAAGGCAGGAGCGGGATCCTCTTTTAACCACTAATGCAGCTCCCCCAGCCCCCCCCCCCCCACACGTGGCGCAGGGGGCGAGGGGAGGGCAAGGAGCCCATTCCTCAGGGGGACGCACATACAGATAAAAACACATATAGAGACTTGTGAGGGCAAAAGGGTGTATAAATAGCATTCATCGGGTTCAGCAAGTAAGGCGACTTCGCCATCACCTCGGTCCGGCCCCCCTCACACATTACGCGGGGGGCGGGTCGAGGGGAGGGCCATTAGCCATCATACCATGGAGACCAACATCCAAATAGAAAGACATGAGTCACATCGATGAACTCCCATCAAAGAAGGGAAAACACATATACATAACATAGATCAATTTCAACCGATGAGGAGACTCCACTATTGCCTCGGCCCGGCCCCCCCCACACGTGGCGCAGGGGACGGGGCGAGGGGAGGTCAGTCCACCATCATCCCAGGGTGCTCATCGTAGAGATACAACAACAACAACAACGCTGCCGGGCTTCCACCAAAGGAGTGCTCTCCCCATGGAGACCAAAATCTAAGTAGAGACACATGAACCACATTGATGGTCTCCCATCAAGGAAGGCACTACACATACACAGATCATAGATCCATTTCAACCGATGAGGTGACTCCACTGTCTCCTCGGCCCGGTCCCCCCCCACACGTGGCGCAGTGGGCGGGGCGAGGGGAGGTCAGTCCACCATCATCCCAGAAAGCCCATCATACAGATAGGAGGACAACAACCACGTTGCCAATCTCCCACCAAGGAGAGGGCAGATTGTGGCTAGCATGTATAATTATTCGCAGGCTCCCTGTCCCCAAACCTAAACAAGATCACCCCCATCCCTCTTCTTCCTTCCTCTTCTCCCCTCTCCTCCCTCCCGTCTCCTTTAACCAGAGAAACTCCACCAATCATAAATACATGGTAAATAACCAGAAAAAAATCAGAAAATTTGTATGACATTATCCATCATGTAAAAAAAAAAACAGAAGTGAAGTTGTTTGGTAATCCATCAAGAGTTCAGAGTATGTCTATCCAATAGGAATATCCCATTTTTTGAATAAAGCTGATGCTTGCTCCCAAGATTCGATTGTATATCTCATATCTTTTGAGTGAGATATATTTTTGCTGGGAAACCCCAGGCAAACCTTATATTTTCCCTGTGTAATATGTCTGTGGCTCTTCTTAGTTTCAATCTTTGTTGCCTGGTATGTAGATATCTTGCAAAATCCTTAAATCTTTAAATTTTTCCATGAGAATCTCTTTATTGTTTTTTGCCTTCCATATCGCTTCTTTATGTGTGTAATTATGGAGGCGGACTAATACGTCCCTTGGGGATTGATCCTCCTTACTTGGGCGATAGGCATATGTTCTGTGAATCCTTTCGATCATGATCTCTTTTGGGATTGTATCACCTGCCAACTCTTGAAAATATTCCTGAGCTTAAACTTGAAGGTTTTCCCTGGTGATCTCTTCCAGGATTTCCTCGCACTCTTATGTTTTTTCTTCTGGATCTATTTTCAGCATCTGCAATTTGATTTTGGAGATCCTCCATTTTGTTCTGTAATTCTTTGTTTATATCCTGCAGTCTTTCCATTTCGAATCTAAGGACTTCTACTTTCTCAATGTTTGCTTGCAGCTTGATATTTATGTTTCGCACCTCTGTCGTCAATTCATTTATGTTTTTTTTGTAGGTCTTCTCTGATCTTATCCCTGTGCTCTTCCAGCAGTTTCATCAACATTGTTTGCATGTCTGATATTACTGGTTGGGTTTCTGGGATTCCATCTGGGCTTGTATCACTGCAGCTTTCCATGGAGTGTTCCCCTCTTTCTATTTTATCTCCTTTTGCCTGTGGAGTCATAATCTTAGTTTTCCTTACTTCTCCTATTTCCGGTGTTACTGGAGGGAGAGAATCCCTCTTATTTCTTCCTTTGTTCCATTTCAGGGGTAGAAAAAAATGTAGTCCATGTTTTGTTTGTTTTATATTCCTTTTTTTTTTTTTTGAGTCTATATTTTTCCTTGTCGCCATTTCTGCGAGGTTTACTCTTTTTTTTTTAATTTTTTTAATTTTTTTATATTATTGTGAGAGACCAAAGTAGTTGATCGCATGAAATCCAGGAGTAGAGAGTATAATAGATTTTTTTTTTTTTTTTTTTCTTTCCCCTCCTTCTCTTTCCTCTAGATTGTATTATTCAGAAGAAGCAGATTTGCATTTAATTAGAAGGGATCTGTTAGGTCAGGGCTTGACAAATTTAATTAAGTTTTAGGAGCCAGCTAAAAAATTTAGGAGCCAGACAACGGCACATCACAAAATCATAAACGCATGGAGACCGTCACATGCACCAACCTCACATACACAGAAAGTTACATTCACACATACGCCACAAACACAGCCAGTTACATTCATACACAGCCAGTTACATTCATACACAGCCAGTTACATTCATACACAGCCAGTTACATTCATACACAGCCAGTTACATTCATACACAGCCAGTTACATTCATACACAGCCAGTTACCTTCACACATTCATACACAGCCAGTTACCTTCACTCATACATACACAGCCAGTTACCTTCACTCATACATACACAGCCAGTTACCTTCACTCATACATACACAGCCAGTTACCTTCACTCATACATACACAGCCAGTTACCTTCACTCATACATACACAGCCAGTTACCTTCACTCATACATACACAGCCAGTTACCTTCACTCATACATACACAGCCAGTTACCTTCACTCATACATACACAGCCAGTTACCTTCACTCATACATACACACACACCACACATAGACAGCCAGTTACCTTCACTCATACATACACACACACACCACACATAGACAGCCAGTTACCTTCACTCATACATACACACACACACCACACATAGACAGCCAGTTACCTTCACTCATACATACACACACACACCACACATAGACAGCCAGTTACCTTCACTCATACATACACACACACCACACATAGACAGCCAGTTACCTTCACTCATACATACACACAGACCACACATAGACAGCCAGTTACCTTCACTCATACATACACACAGACCACACATACACAGCCAGTTACCTTCACTCATACATACACACAGACCACATACACAGCCAGTTACCTTCACTCATACATACACACAGACCACATACACAGCCAGTTACCTTCACTCATACATACACACAGACCACATAGACAGCCAGTTACCTTCACACATACATACACACAGACCACATAGACAGCCAGTTACCTTCACACATACATACACACAGACCACATAGACAGCCAGTTACATTCACACATACATACACACAGACCACATACACAGCCAGTTACATTCACTCATACATACACACAGACCACATAGACGGCCAGTTACCTTCACTCATACATACACACACACACCACACATAGACAGCCAGTTACCTTCACTCATACATACACACAGACCACACATACACAGCCAGTTACCTTCACTCATACATACACACAGACCACACATACACAGCCAGTTACCTTCACTCATACATACACACAGACCACATACACAGCCAGTTACCTTCACTCATACATACACACAGACCACATAGACAGCCAGTTACCTTCACTCATACATACACACAGACCACATAGACAGCCAGTTACCTTCACACATACATACACACAGACCACATAGACAGCCAGTTACATTCACACATACATACACACAGACCACATACACAGCCAGTTACATTCACTCATACATACACACAGACCACATAGACGGCCAGTTACCTTCACACATTTTTGTTCTTTAAAAAAAACACAAACATGGTATTTCTTCGGGTGTCCTCCCTCCCTGCTGCTTACCTCATTGGAAGGGAGGGGGCCATTTATGCTGGAGCCCGATCCTCTTTCGGTTTCTGCTAAGTGCCGAGTTGTCACGTGACACTCGGCACTACAACGTGTTGCGCGAGGGGGCGGAGCTTACAGTCTGTGTGATCCGCACAGACTTTCTCCCCTCGCGCTGCGTGTAACGGATGGCAGCCGGCAAGGGCACTCTGTGATAAAACAGCACCCGGGCGCCAGGTCTGATTTCCTGGTCGCCATGGCGACCTGGCGCCCGGGGTTTGTCGAGCCCTGTGTTAGGTATTAGCCTCCATGACGTTCCCTCCCAAATTATAAAGGGTTGACAATTGTCCCCGGAGATTCGATTGACACCTGGTTATCTGGTTTCAGTTTTGTATTTGTTCCAGGGTTTTTCCCAGATAAACAATTATCTTCAACAGGTTAACAAATTATTATACAGTGGTGTACATGTGTTTGATACTATCAGCCGTAGTAGCACAGAGACAATAATCTCAATGGCCTCACCAATCAGCAGGTTATCATTATTCCCAGCTGCTAAGGATCATGTAATCTTTGATTTACCTTCTGTTTCTTTTTTTGGTTTAGGGGTGCACAAATTTACATTTGTTGGGAAAAGTAAGGCAGATAGAAATAAGGTTGCTAAGTTCCAGCTTCATGCATGAGATAACAACCAAGTATGCTTATTGTCACCAACACTTTAAACAAGCTTGATAAAAGTCAGCCTTTTTCAAGGATTTTCAAAGCCTAGCAACAGTGCATTTATTTTAGCTGCATGTATTTAGGGAGGCTCAAGTTTGCAATAGTCACCAAAACTCAAACATCAAGCAAAGCAGAGTCGATAGGTTTTACAGTTATAGTTTTCCTGGCAAGCTTTCCAGTTTTGTCCAAATAATGAGGTTTAGCCGATTTGCAGGCACATACAGGAGATAAGAGTCACGTATGCTTGTTATGCAGTACTGCCGGAAAATTATTATTATACCGGTTTGTCAGAGTGTATTTGAGACATAGATAGCGGCACACTTCTCCCTTCATACAAGTTCACCAAGCATTTAGGTTTGTTAAGACATAGAGCACTGTATAATAAGTAAGACTTGCGTTTTTTTTTCTGCCTCTATCGCTCCGGTTATGGTGCAGATTTTCCTGTGGGTAGATTCATTATGCAGGGGGATGCGACATGCGGATCGCGTTGCCCGTTAGTTTGGAGCCGACGGTAGCCATTCACACAGGCGTCCTCTCCCCACCTCTCCTCACGAGCCACACGTGATTACGTCATCACGTCTCCTCACTATCATCCGATTAGTCTGGTGATCACTCGGAAAATGGTACTTCCATAGTGTTTGTATTTAAAAAAAAAAAAAAAATGAAATGGTTACCCTTTCTCCTTGGATTTGTCAGGCCTTGTTTTAAAATTTCTTGTAAATTGTTTTGTTTCCCAAATATTTTAATAGCATTTTATTTACAGCACTTTTCAGGTGTTTTGTGCATAAAACTATTTTAAAAATTGTTTTTTGTTTTGATTAGCTGTAGTGCACTTTTGAAGCTTTCAATTTTAATGAAACTGAAAGTTTAAAACAAAATACAAAACATTATTTTCTCTTTGCAATACTGCATTTGACCTTTCTTAGAGTCTTATCCTGATTTGGCTTTCACATGTAGTCCTTCTATAGGTCTGCAATGAGAAGGATTAGAGGAAGGTTGTGGCAGGTTTATTTTTACACAGCGTGGTAAATATTGGCTTGGTGAAGGATATGGTTAAATCAGGGCCACTTTGTATATTGTAACAAAATAGGCTATATATATATATATATATATATATTTATTTATTTATTTTTATTTTTATCCTCTAGAAAAAGAATATGAACTTTCAACTTGAAATGTTGCTGGCCAAAGCAAAGACTGTACGGAGTTTCTTAGAGAAATTAGATTCTAATGAAGTGGCATGATGTCATTTTTACTATTTTCCCTATTTTTGTGTGTAAATATGTTTATATCCACATGTGTTTGTGAACATGTCTCTATTAATGTACTTAAATCTTTACTTTTATAAGATTAAAAGTTTAAATTGCATCCAGTGTTTGTTTTCCATTGTAGTTTTTATTAAGTTTTTTAGCAAAAGAAAGTCATTTAATTCATTACATGATGGAAATTAAGACCTAACATAAATACTAACAAAAAAATATGGGGTGGAACACATTTAGCTGCAATATCTGTCTAGTTTAGGGCTTGACAAACTTAACTGAGTTTTAGAAGGCAGCTAAAATCTAGGAGCCAAAAACACTCACACGTACAGTGAGGGAGGGAGATATAGTTTTGCATTTCTGTCCTCACACAGGCACATACCATCTTCACTAGTAGCTGGATGTCACATCGCATGTGGGGCAGAGCTGGAAGTCTGCAGCACACACTGCTCCACCACGCTTCGTTACATAAAAGAAATGTATCCTAGCACCAAGGGCACCATGCATTGATAAAAATACCCTGGCGCCAGGTCTAATTTCCTAGTTGCCATGACAACCTAGTATTCCTTACCTAACGCCTAAGGAATGACAATCTCTAAAATGCATAGCTGTCAATAATAAAAAAAATTCTAACGTAATGTTATTTTTTTTTCCTCCCAATGTACCAGTCATAGGGAAAACACTAGCAACTTTAACGATCTTGAGATATTATGCTAGAAAATGGCACCTATCAATCATTCCTTTTCCATGCCTCAAATGAACACTTAAAGGGACACTTCCACCAGAAAATGAATTGGGCTTTTTTTTTTGTATTGTTTGTGATTTGTATTTAATAAAATATGAAACTAAACAAGTGTGACTGGGTGCTGCCATTTTGTGAAATAGTGTTTTTGGGTGCCACCCCCTAGTGACTTTACAGCACAAATTTCTCACTTTGGGACTGGGGACACAGAATGCAGTCTATAAGTCCGAATTATGATTACTGAATTGAATGGGAGGGTAATGTACCTATTACATCACAACGGGGTGAAGTTATGATCCTGTTTCATAAGAATAATCTCCACTTTGTGTTGGAAGGCAGGTAAAAAAAAAAGTTGTACAAAGCCACCTAGTACTGCCCACTATGATACACACGAGCCAGTAAGAGAGCAGGAGACTATCTTATGACGTCATCATGCAGACTTTGGCAACAGTTGTAAATTGAACTTGCCTGGAAGATTTTGGATGATGTTGCATCATGGGAAATATTCACAAAATGGAGCCAGGACATAAACACCTAATTCTATTTTTCCTTTTATATGCAATTAATTCAATCATCTAAAAAAGTGGCATATGATTTTATAAATGTGCTTATTTTATATGACCAGGTTATCTAGTTACATCTTATGTACGTGGTAGTGTCTGTTTAAAACTGTGCTTAGCCAATTGTTGCCACAGCCATTGAATGCATGTTTGATGCACATATGTAGTGAGTCCTAAAACCTCTTGATTGGGACTGCTAATGCACGTGGGCATTTGAGAATCCCTTTTCATCTGTACGGCAGATTGGAGTTGCTGGGGTCACCTATTTCAGCAGGCTACAGGAGTAAGTTTGCTAAAGGGGTAAGTATTGCAGAAACTAAACAAATTGCTTTTAGTACATTCTTTACAAATGTACATCCTGTGTCTAAATCAGTGCTACTCAACATTTTCTGACCCAGGGAACACCACAAGCAATGTATAATAAAAAAAATATTTAATGAAAGCAAACATAGTGTTAAGTTTAATTAGGAACTAGGACCATTTGTTAGGGCTAAGTTGTTCACCAGCAGGGGGGGGGGGGGTCACTATTTTAGGTTATCGTCCTATAAGATGCTAACAAACTTGAACATATCACACTATTTAGCCAGAGTTTTTTAACCATTGTAGATTTGTAAATTATTTTTTAGGTTAAACGTGATATATATATATATATTTTTTTTTTAATTTTTTTTAGCCCTCCTTATGGCAATTAAAAACTGTACATAATGGGTACATGAAATGAGAGAAGAAAATTACAGCTAAACAACTGCATAAATTTAAAAACAGTCACTAAGGAGGTATTAACTCCTTTGTGACGCAAGGTGCTTGCGTCCCAAATGACGCAAGCACCAAAACGTCACAATTGGTTCCATTCACAAGGTGATCAGTAGCCAGGAACAATCTCGCAGAGACCCGGTCAGGGTCTTAATAGACCCTGTGGGTCCCTGAAAAAAAGCGAGACTTCCGGACGTCACGTGTGACGTCACGCAGGCGTGCCTGAACTGGTGCGATTTGGAGAAATGTAGCCGGTCCTCGCAGCGGGATCCGAAAACAGCTCATCGCGGGGAGCCACGATGAGCTGTTTGATACAGGACGTACTATGCCGTCCTAACGACTTTAAGGCACTTAAAGTCAGGACGGCATAGTACGTCCTAAAGTCGGGAAGGGGTTAAAATAATGGGAGCACTCGAAAGAGTTTAATCATTTTTGATCAATTTGTATTTATGTGTAATTTTATGAATGTGATATGATTAAAGCATACGCTGAATTTTAAATAGGAAGTTATTTTACTGCCATTTTTGAACAATAAAGGACATTTGAATATTTTAATATAATATTCCTCCCAGCTGTCCCGATTTGGGAGCTATGTACGACCTAGCACCGTGAGAATGCTTACTGGGCATGCACAGCATTGTGTGCAGTAGCGATCCTGGCTTCAGCTCCCAGGATTTAAAGTGGGTGACAGTTTTAACGCACAGGAACAGTAGCACTGACTCCCCCCTCCTCAGACTCTGCCCCCCGGTGTCCTGATTTGCCAGGGGGGGGGGGGGGGGGGATGGGAGGTATGTAATAATTGAGTGAGTTAAAAACGCCAAAATTCTGAGTGGTCCAACCACTGTTGTATGGCTTGTGTGGAGGAACCACAAGCAAGTTTTTGATAGTTGCTTGTTCTGTTGATATATATTTCATTTGTTAGTTTATCAGTTGTCCTTTCTCTGTTCAGGAATGAAGTCATGTGGCCGTATGTTAGATACTAGCTACAGTGCAAAAAGATGAAGATGGCATATATGAGCCAATTTGTGTCCCTTTCTGTGCCAGACTCACAAAGCTATTGAACTACATGTCGCATTACAGCAGTGGTTTTGACACCCAGTAGGCCGTGACGTGGCATACCTAAAGAAGGACTTTAAATAGACAGCCACGTTTATTTGATTAAAATAGATACTGAACACATCTCCTAGACAGCACAGATGAAAAGCAATTCTAATTGCTCACATGACTTTGCGACACCACTCAAGTAGGGAAGGAGATGCTCAGCTGCCCCCCAGCATTAGAAGCACTAGACCAGCTCTCTGCTGCCAGGGAGCATGTGCTCTGTATAATGGCAACCCCCCTAATAATGGTTTTGCAAAGACTAGGGATCAAGAACAAATAGTGATCTAATACATCAATTTAACATATTACCTGCAGCATCATTTTAAGAACGAATTGTGTTCAGTTTCTCTTTAAGTCTCACCCGTTACGATGGCAACTTGGATGGAACATATCTGTAGTACTAGCTTTGACAGGCTGTTTGTTTCCACATACATATAAAAAGTGGCAGTGCGCTTGTGTGCTATAAAGTGAAAAAAAAGTGCAATGAGGTATCTTACCTCTGTGCAGATATTACAGTGTGTGTACCCCGTAGGGCAAAAGAGAGAAAAAACTTTTAAAACGCTTACACACAGTCCCTGATGGTATGGGACACAGTAAATGATGTATAACAATTCTTGATATAAGACCTCCAAAGAATAGAAGATGGTATTAATACACAAAACTTCAATTTAATACAAAAAGTGCTTAAAATATCTTACACTTCAGTTTTGGAGTAGCAGCAAAATCTTGGAGCATAGATAAGAAAACAGGATCCGGAGAGAGCTCTGATGGGTAGTAATAGATCGTGATCAACGCGTTTCGCCTTTAAATGGTAGGCTTCATCAGGATCCAATAGTACCCATGAGAGACAAAGCAGTTTATATACTGTTACTATTAATTGAAACAATAATTACATCACAGACAGGGCAACAGAGCTATCAGCGTCGCGTCATACTGTATGCGACCATATAGGCCGAACAAAACCAGTTTATTCGGCTTTTTCCGCTGTTCGTAAGTGTTCAATTTAATAGTAACAGTATATAAACTGCTTTGTCTCTCATGGGTACGTTAATTCTACCCAGCCATGACGTATATACATTTTTCCATTCATTAAATTTATTTGCTAGGTCTTTCAAGATTGGTATGTAATTTTCTGTAATTATTTTTTTTTTGGGGGGGGGGGGGGGGGCATTTGAGATTCTTATGCCTAAATATTCTATATAGTTCAATTTGCAATGGAAACAGTATTTCGATATTAAAACTTCTAGATCTTCTTTATTTACACCACATAGCATTGCCTGATATTTACTCATATTTAGTTTATACCCAGAAATAGCTGCAAATCTTTCTATTTCTGTCATCAAGTTTTCGACTGATCCTATGGGGTGGCGTCATTTTAAGTTTTAATCACAGATGTTGGGTGTGTCACACAACAAA
>JAYKOZ010000014.1:132500-220000 GCA_036172795.1 Pelodytes ibericus | reverse complement strand
AGGCAAGGAGCCAGCGAGGAGCGCATGGCAGTTAGGATCACAAGCGCCGCATACCAATCAGCACTGACAATTTGCAGAGGACCATCAGTAATTGACTTCCATAAGAAACACATTCTCATTTAACCCTTTAATCATCAGAAGGATTAGCAATACGTTGCTGCATATGGACTATTCATCTGTCCCAAAGCAATATGTATGACAGATAGGGTTGCCAGATCTGCCATTTGTTCCTGGGCACATTATAACGTACCTAAAATTCATGCATGTTCAGATGGAAATAATTTAGTAATTCCAAGTGGTTTGCATGGGATCCTTCACAAGAGGGTTAAAAATAAGGTTTATGAAGCGTGACAATTTTGACTTTTTTTTTTTTTTTTTTATAACTCCTGACAATTTTTAATCTGTGGGTATTAGCCCCTCAAATGTTTGATTTTTTTTTTTTAATCTGTGCCAGTTCCAAGGCAACATAGGAATGCAGGACTGGCGCATGAAGTAAGACACACCGAAATTAGCATTATGCATTGGCACATGCAGCCATAGGGCCACTATTTCCACGTGTTCCACTTTTATACGTAACCCCCATTTATGTTCAGGAATAAATATTACATCTGGCAATTAGGACTGCCACTTTGGCCATGTATCAGCACTCTTTGATTAGTTAATTGATGTCCATCTGTTCATATACTTTGGGTGTCCATATTTCACAATTAAAGATTGTGGAGCAGAATAGGAACGTTGTTGCACGAGGTATATTGTAAGACCTGGGGTTCCATACACAACATTAAATAAATATATACTCACAAACTTTCTATAAAGTCTGCCAGTCGATCCATATCGAACACCCATTCCCACTGACTTACATTAGAAAGCAGGAGAAAGCCTCAATGTCTGAAGCTCCATGAATAACGCTGCTGGGCCTTGTATTCCTGCCAGAGCTCATATTTCTCATACACGCTCAATATTTTCCTAGAAGGAGGCATGTTTCTCCCAGAGGCCATTATCCCCGCCCCTGAGGTCTGAGCCATTGGTGGAGTTGGCTGTTGCACCAGAAGTCTTGGTCTAACCGCTGAGGGAACCCATAAGACATTTCCTATGGGAACTGTTGGAAAGAGATTAGGGGTGGATTGAATTCTGGGCTGGCTCATCGGGGTGAGGACAATGTTAGACTCATGAAGTCTTGGTGTCACAGGCACATTGCTTGGGTGAGCTGGTACAGTAATTGCATTTGGTGAATTAAGCACTGTGTTCCCCAGCAGGAGTGGAGGTTGGACGATTTGACCTGCTCTGTATGGGATCTTAGCCATGTTTGTCTGAAGAATAAACATAAGATAAAACAATGTTAAAAAGCCTTATTTAATCCTGATTAGCTAATAATAGTAAGCTAATCTCTTAATATAGCAGGAACAGAAACTAAATAAAAATAATTGCTTGGTATAATCCCATTGTCTCACAATCTACATATTTCAGTTTTCTACAAAGAGTTGCTATCATGTTACCTTAAATGGAAAACACACTGTGTTAAATAACTCATTCAGAAAAAGTATTAATAATAGAATAAATACCAAGAAATAGTCAGATTGCAAGACCAACTGTCACCATTTAGTTTGGTTTAATTATGGAGAGTTCTCTTACCTTGTCAATGACTAGATGGGATTGTGCACTAAGAATACGATATACCGTATTTGCTCGAATATAAGACAAGGTTTTTTTCAGAGCAAATGCTCTGAAAAATCCTCCTCGTCTTACATTCGAGGTCCTTATAATCTGACCTCAAACTGAGGTCAGACTATAAGACAGGGATCCAGGTCCCCAGCAGAGCTGCAGGGGACCTTGATCCCCCTCTCTAGCAGCAGGGGATATCTGCGCGATGAGCGCAGACTCCCCTGCTTCCGCCCGGCACGACCGCCGGGGCTTCTATGAAGAAGCCGGGTACTTCCGGCTACGTCACAGAAGGCCCCGCGAGCGTGCCGGGCGGCAGCAGGGAGGTCTGCGCTCATCGCGCAGACATCCTCTGCTGCCCCACTAGGCACCAGGGTGAATCGGGCAGCTGGGGGATGTCTGCACGATACGTGCAGACATGCTGCATGACACGGCAGCCTATTATGACGGACCAGCTGTCCGTCATAATAGACTGCCATGTCGGACGGCTGCCTCCACTAGCCACCAGGGATTGAGGTACAGGTAAGGGGGACAGAGAGAAAAGGGGAGGGGGGATAGATAGAGACAAGAAAGAGAAGTTTGGGGGGAGAGAGAGACAACGCTGGGGGGGAAAGAGACAGCTGGGGGAACGGGAGAGAGGTCGCATTGGCACATAAAAGCAAATAAAAACAAGAAATGCATTTGTATAATATAATTTTTTTTTATTAAATATTAAAAAGGAATTTACATATATGCAAGTTAAACTTTTTTCCTATAGGGTAGTCTTATGATCAGGCTTTTAGTTTTTTTCCTAAAGGAATGTACAAATTTGGGGGGGTCGTCTTATAATCAGCGTCGTCTTATAATCGAGCAAATACGGTAATTATTTTGATGGTATATAATATTTCCAGTAACCCTCTTTGTGATTCTCACAAGCTGTTACTTTCTTCAAAGTAGTAACGTTTTTTCAGCAAATTGAATGTAAACAGTTGGTAGAACATTATGAGTAAACAGGCTCAGCCAATCACATGCCGTATTCCTGTATCCTAGTCTGTAATATCTCTACCTGTTATGTGGAGAGATGTTTTATTGGATGCAATGTCCATAATGGCAGCAGGAGATTACATTTTCCCTATACACGTTTTTGATGACAAATAAATTGATAGTAAATTAGAATAATATAATTGCTATAACCTGGGAGCAGAAGTTACATACTTTCTAGATGTATAGTCTATAAATGAAATTTAATGAAGTTGAGTGTGTTTAATTACTAACCCCAAATTCATAACCCCAGAGAGCAGACTAACAAGGTTCCCTCTTCAAAGAAGTCCCTACAATCTCTGCTGTTACACAGCTGATAGGGATCATGGTTTTGTGAGTCTGAACCAACAAACTAATTCTCCAAAAGCTCAACTCACTGGAATTATTTGTAGAGTATTTAATTTCTGAAATAATCTCAGCACTTGCCCATGATGCAAAGAGAAAATATCTAGGGGCTTTATTCATGAAGGGAACTGCATGGAATAGAGGAGGACATTTGAAATGTAAGAGTTTAGTAGCTGAGTTGGAACATTTCTCATATTCAGCTGGAGAACTTTTGGCCTAAAATTTGAAATTCCCACATCAATTCCCTGCATTTCTCTCTTTCATATATTACATATATTTGTATTATTTAATTATTTATTTACAAAGCATCATGTTAAACTTGAGCATGTTACACCGAGCAAACTAAACATTCAATGTTTTGGTTCAAATAGTCTGACAGGAAATGTTTGAGGCTAATGCTGATATATGTCTGTCTGAATGAGTGGCGTCCCCCGGGGGTTGCGGACCGCACCAGGTGAAACCTCCAGCGTGGGTGACACCCGTGCTGCCGACACCCCCCGCATCGCGCTGCTTAACTTCTTTTTGTTTCTTTCTGGCAGCCGCATCCGCTGGTTGCGGCCACCGGAAAAAAAAAAAATCACAGTGTCACATCCGGTTACTGTGTTTCCCTCCAGGGACACGGACTGGCACAATATTACTGGCATCTGACTGGCACAATATTACTGGCATCTGACTGGCACAATATTCCTGGTATCTGACTGGCACAATATTCCTGGTATCTGACTGGCACAATATTACTGGGCTCTGACTGGCACACTATGACTGGGCTCTGGCTGGCACAATATTCATGGGCTCTGACTGGCACAATTTTACTGGGCTCTGAATGGCACAATATTCCTGGTATCTGAATGGCACAATATTACTGGTATCTGAATGGCATAATATTACTGGTATCTGACTGGCACAATATTACTGGGCTCTGAGTGGCACAATATTACTGGGCTCTGAGTGGCACAATATTACTGGGCTCTGAGTGGCACAATATTACTGGGCTCTGACTGGCACATTATAACTGGGCTCTGAATGGCACGCTATTACTGGGCTCTGACTGGCACAATATTACTGGCATATGACTGGCACAATATTACTGGTATATGACTGGCACAATATTACTGGTATCTGACTGGCACAATATTACTGGGCTCTGAATGTCACAATATTCCTGGTATCTGAATGTCACAATATTACTGGGCTCTGACTGGCACAATATTCCTGGGCTCTGACTGGCACAATATTCCTGGGCTCTGACTGGCACAATATTCCTGGGCTCTGACTGGCACACTATTACTGGGCTCTGACTGGCACACTATTACTGGGCTCTGACTGGCACAATATTCCTGGGCTCTGACTGGCACACTATTACTGGGCTCTGACTGGCACACTATTACTGGGCTCTGACTGGCACACTATTACTGGGCTCTGACTGGCACAATATTCCTGGGCTCTGACTGGCACACTATTACTGGGCTCTGACTGGCACAATATTCCTGGGCTCTGACTGGCACAATATTCCTGGGCTCTGACTGGCACAATATTCCTGGGCTCTGACTGGCACAATATTACTGGGCTCTGAGTGGCACAATATTACTGGTATCTATAATTGTGCAAGTGTCACCTTGTGGGGCTCCTGTGTGTTGGATAATTAATGGTGGTCCCATGTGTGCATAATTATTGAGCACTTGTGTGTGGCATATTTATTGGGCCCCATGTGTGGCATAATTAAGGGACTCTTTTGTGTGGCATAATTATGGGGCAAACAAAAGGGAAAAACAAGCCGGCTCCAGCCTTGGCAGTAAACATACCTCCTATATGTTTTGGGAAGATGGGTGCTCCTTCCGTGCTGCAGCAAAAGCACCATGGGCGAAAATAGAAAAAATTGTGGACAAAGGACGCATGTATTCCAAACTCCAATATGATTGTAAAACTTCCGATTTATTCCAAAAAAATTAAAATGGATCACAGGGACAATGAATACAAAGACAGGGAAAGGACGAATGGCTTACATGTTTCGCGTGCTCACACTCTTAATCATGGGCTGGGGCACCTCTGTGTGTGGCATAATTAATTGGGCAGAGGTGAGGCATAATTAATTGGGCAGAGGTGAGGCATAATTTATGGGGCTCTGGTGTTGCATAATTTATGGGGCTCCTGTGTGTGGCATAGTTATGGGGCTCCTGTGTGTGGCATAGTTAATAGGCCATCTAACTGGCATTACTAAGGAATCTGTTTGGCATTGTATTGGAGGAAGTCCAGGGTGGTGACACCATGAGTTTCTGCACCTGGTGACACCAACCCTAGTGACGCCCCTGGTCTGATTGTATCCCAGAGTTCATTTTGGTAATCTACAATGACAATATATCTCCCAGCTTTTGACCCCTTATTGTATTTTATATTGTGTGACTTTAATTGTGAGTTTTCGCGATTCACTAAGCCTAATGAGGTTGGAAGGTAAGTCTAAGGAGGGATTTTAAGGAATGTTTAATTACAGAAATACTAGTCCTGTTTATGACAATACTGGGTTTTTTTTTTGTTTTTTTGTTAAGCATTGAATGTCTTTATACAATAACATACATTTTACATGAAACCTTAACTCTTCATATACTTGAACATGCACCTTGTATGAAAAAAGGAAAAAAACTTCTTACATCTCTACAACATTGCAAAGATACATCCCAAAAAATGTGCATACCCACCAACTGTCCCAAGTTTGAGTTGACAGCCCCTATAGTAAACAAACATCCCTAATTACAGATGCATTACCCTAGCCTATAGTATGTCTTTGAGGGACCTAATTATGTTTCCTGGGCATGCCACAATGATGCAATGATGACGACTTATGCTATTTGTCCCCCAAAAGTATGATTTTGTGTTTCTGGATAGGATCACAGAGTCATTGTGTCTCTGAGTGATCAAGAACTCATTCAGAAAAACTATTAATAATTTAAATGAATCCCATGTAATAGTCTGTTTGCAATACCAACCTTCACCATAAATTTGATTTAATTAGTTATCTTATCTAGTCAGCAACTAGATGAAATTGTGCAGTAAATATAAGATATAAGCTATTCTGTTGATATATTAAGATTTCCAGTACCCTTCTTTGTGAGCATCTCACAAGCTGTTACTTTTTCTCCTTGTATACCAGGCATCCCATATGTCTCTACACATGGGCATATTGTTGTTATTTAAAAAGGATGCTTTTTCCATTAGGCCCTGATAGTTTATTTGGGTGATCACTTCTTCTTGGGTAGGAGGTGTTGCACACTTACATTTCCTTGCTATACATAATTTAACTGCCATCTTTACGTGAGTTGCCAGAATTTGTTGGGATTTTGAGACTTTTGGAAGATCCAGATGGAATAAAAAACTGTCAGGAGTCAGATTCGATATATTTATTTTTAGATCTTAAGATTCCCTTAAGTCTTATATTATTGCGGCGAGACCTGTCCTTTAGTTCGATCACTTTATTATTCATTTCTTCTATTTGTTTACCTAGTGTCTCGTTGTGTTTCTGTGATATAGAGAATTATTTTTGAATATTTGTCAATTCTGTGCCTTGATCTAATACTTTATGGCTCAAGGAGGAAATCTCCTTACTTAGATCAGCTATATTTTCTTTAAAATCTTTTTAAATTTTCTCATAAAGTTAATCTAATAGCTTGGTCAAAGAAAGATTTGTGATTTCTTCCTGTGTAGTAGGCATTTCTGATATAAAATTGCCCGTCCCTGAAATTTCGGGGGGGGGGGGGGGGGGGGGGAGGTGATAGTGAGCCGCTGCATTTTACCTAGATCTGATTTTGGGGAGTAGAAAGTGTTTATGGATTTGTTTTTGTCAGATTTTTCCGTCTGGTGGGGCTTTTTTGGAGGCATATTTCTTACTGGCTTATAAAAGCTGATTCACAGTGTTTATTTAACCCCTGATAGGTTGGAACTATCTGGTATCTGAAGCTGTCTTTGTTCAAACTAGACGGCTAATATGCCACGCTTTCAGTACAGATACGATAATGATTTCTCACAGATTAAACTTTCACTAAATTGCTAGGTTATAGACTATTAAGTCATAGACTTCCGTTTGGGGTAAGTCTTTCCCAGCACCTCCTACGAATTGCCCAGGTATTATATGTCACTGTTAGGTAATTTATAACAGGCAGTAGTAGCGAGTGTCAAAGTTAAAGGTGCTCAGTTTTCAGTGTTGTACAGCAATATACAGTAGTTCAACATAATCCAAGACCGTCTTAAGCATAAACCTGTAGAAGCTAACTGTTTACACCTGCAAAGAGGTTATTTAACACTAAATGGGTTAACCCTGTCTGGTATCTGAGGCTATTTGTGTTCAGACTAGTCGACTAAGGTATCTCCCTTACAGTGTAGATATCATAACAATTTCTCACAATTTTGTCTTTCACAACGTTGCGAGGTGGAAAGTTGTTAAATCACATACATCTGTTTCAAAAAAATTGTCCAGCACCACCCACAGACTCAACCTTACCCCCTCTTGTGATCGTTGATGTGGTAAAACGGTTGAGGCGTTCAGCTCTGTAGAAGATATTTGCCAAGCAAGGGTAATTGCGTATGACAGCCCCGTCAGATAGCTTGGCCGCCTTTTAGTTGTTCAGATGTCGCTAGCTCAACCTCAACTCGATCGGATTCAACCGGCTCATATGCTCCTGAGCTAGCTTTCTGGGCTTTTTTATTTTCCCTCTTTCCGTTGTAGCCTGTTAGAGATAAGATTAGTCGCCACGTGTTGGTAGTGTGCTAGCACGGGTCTTCACCGGAGGGTGGTTTCCGGAATCCCTGCCCATCGACAAGGAAATCCAGACTGTCCAACCGATGAAGTAATGCCCTTGTCTGCCGCAGTATGTCCGCGTCAAAGTAGATCTCTCACAATCGCACACAATTCACGCTGGGTATATCTGGAACACACTATTTGCTGGATCTAACACTATTTTCTGGAGCAATGTCATGAAGGTATTAAGTCAAGGAGCCATGATGCTTAAGCGTTCTCCCATGTAACCACGCCTGCAACACGCCCAACCTACGTCATTGCCGTCCTCATTGTCTTTAGAAAAAAACACTTCTGTCCTCATTGTCTTTAGAAAAAAACACTTCTGAAAGTGTCTTTGCTGGGATTCCTCCTCAGTATCCAATTATGGTTTTTATAGAATTGGTTAAAACCCCTCGATCTTCAGTGATTTTAAACCGTGTTGTAATATGATAAATTCCTTGAACAGGCCGTAGTCTCTATTTGACTGGTTTGTAATAGGTAGCTCAAACTCCAGGGAGAAGAAAATAAAGAAAACAGTGCATACACAATGCCACCAAATAACTCAGCATGGACAGTCAAAAAATAAGTTCATTCCAGGACCTCTGTAAGTTAACAATTTGGGCTCCTTGCAGTAAATTATTTTGTTGAATAGAGCGACAGATATTTTGTCTTTGCAACCTGAATAGTGCTTTTCCACTCAACCCCCAGATCTCAAAAAACGGACTTTGATTAGCAAAAAACAATTAATATTTGTGTAACTCATGGTTTACTTCATATTTCCTTCTGCACTTCTCTCCCTTGGTGAGTCTAGGCGACCTCCGTCTCACAAATCACTTTATGGTAGGGTGCATTGGAATCCCATTCAGCTTGAGAGGGATTGCGGTTTTGCCACATTTGATGATAAGGTTCCGTGCGGCCGACGAAAATATGCGATACCAAGGGGGGAGTAGCACAAAGTAGATCAGTGTTGCGAAAACTGCTTAGCTCCGGAGTTAACTTGGGTAAGGTATAACGCCCTGAAGAGTCTTCTTTCTGAGCAGTACCGTGAGGCAACTATAAGCCTGTGATCCGAGGGAAACCATTGCCTTGTGATGATAGAAGCCGTCCGCCAGCTCACAAACCACGCCCCCAGCGATTCTACATCCCGGCTGGAAAATATGGCAACCCTAGAAGGGCAAGATAAGTGGTAAGTTATAACTGTAGACTTAATATGAAAACAAAATGATGGACAGCATAATCCCAAATCTGCATATTTAATATGGTCGGCTACTGACAAATCACCATTTATACACAATACAAAGGAACATTTCACCACCCCAAATTTACAAATAATTTTTTTAATGTTTTCTAATTTTTTAAAAGCATTGCTTAAGTAAAAATGTTGGAGATTTGGGGCCAGATTTATGAAGGCAAAACAGGTGCTATTTTTTGAAAATTTGGAACAAACCGCCTTAGTTTACCATTGGTTTCTATGGTTACTACTAGTATTTTATCACTTTTCCCTGAAATACCAACTATTTTGTCTTGGTAAACATGGCCCTTTGTATGGACAGTCCTATTTTCAGCTCCACAGCAGCATTAAACACATGATTTTCTCCTAATTTTGGCATTTCCTTGTAACTTTACTAACACAATGTAGAGATAATTTTCAGTATTTTTGTATACTTTACACTGACAGTATAACAGTGTTTAGGTGATTCGGTCCCTTTATTCCTGCCCATAACCACACACTCCTACTAGTGTTGGCACATTTTTCTACAAAAAAATACCGCTCTTGCTGGTGTCCCCCCAAAGACTTAACATTAGCATTAATCCAATGTTTTACCGTCCTGTTGGTAAAATACTGGCTGGGTGGCATCCCTACCTCCTCCACACCTCCAAAAACAAAAGTGTCCTCTCTTTGGCCTCGCGAAATGTTGGGAGTTATGGATTTTCTCTCTCCAAATTGTATTTCTAGTAAATGACATACTGCAGGCCATTGAAGGGGTTTAATGTGTCCAGGGTGTTATGTATGAAACTATGACTGTGATGTATTCAGTGATGTCATAAACACACTCCTTTGAACTTAATGTTCTATGTGCAGTCTGTGCCATATTTGGATACAACTTTGTACTGAGGGAGAAGCTTGTATGATTTGCCACTGACAGGTATTTACAGAGTTTTTACCATTTTAGTTATACACCAGAATTGCATAGAGTTGCCCCCCAGGAGATATTTTGCCAGTGGACCGATACCAAATTGCCTTGAGAACAAAGAAAAATATGGCAACCCCAGAAGGGCAAGATAAGTGGTAAGTTATAACTGTAGAATTTATATGAAAACAAAATAATGGACAGCATAACCCCAAATGAGCATATTTAATATGGTCGGCTACTGACAAATCACCATGTATACACAATACAAATGAACAATTCACCACCCCAAATTTACAAATATATTTAATTATTTCAAATTGTTTAAAAGCATTGCTTAAGTAAACATTTTGGCTATTTGGGGCCAGATTTATGAAGGTAAAACAGGTGCTATTTTTTGAAAATGTGTTAAATTTGGAACAAACCGCCATAGTTTTCCATTGGTTTCTATGGTTACTACTATTTTAGCACTTTTCCCTGAAATAATACCTATTTTGTCTTGGTAAACACGGACCTTTGTATGGACAGTCCTATTTTGAGCTCCACAGCAGCATTAAACACATGATTTTCTCCTAATTTAGGCATTTCCTTGTAATTGTACTAACACAATGTATAGATCATTTTCAGTATTTTTGTATACTTTACATTGATAGTATAACAGTGTTTAGGTGATACAGTCTCTTTATTCCTGCCCATAACCACACACTCCTCCTAGTGTTGCCACATTTTCTACAAAAAAATACCGCTCTTGCTGGTGTCCCCGTAGACCTAACATTAGCATTAATCCAATTTTTTACCGGCCTGCTGGTAAAACACTGGCTGGGTGGCATCCCTACCTCCTCCACACCTCCAAAAACAAAAGTGTCCTCTCTTTGTCCTCACGAAATGTTGGGAGTTATGGATTTTCTCTCTCCAAATTGTATTTCCAGTAAATCATATACTGCAGGCCATTGAAGGGGTTTCATGTGTCCAGGGTGTTATGTATGAAACTATGACTGTGATGTATCCAGTGATGTCATAAACACACTCCTTTGAACGTAATGCTCTATGCCCAGTCTGCGCCATATTTGGATACAACTTTGTGCTGAGGGAGAAGCTTGTATGATTTGCCACTGACAGGTATTTACAGAGTTTTTTTGTTTTGTTTAAACTTTGTTCATTGTTGGGAATGGGGGAAAGGGAGGAATCATGGTAGGTTAAATAATAAAAATGAGAGGGGTAGGGAAGGCGGTAAAACTGGGTAATAACAATTTGCAGTGTTGGTGCATAGTTTTACATGACAAAAACAGAATATTGAACTGTATCATTGAATAAATAGAAAAATGTATGGATGATAATGCTTACGTGGCAAGGGTCGTACATTCCTGACTGATTAAAAATTCGGTCCACGGGAACCAGCATCTTTTCTGGTCATTGCTTCGTCCAAGGTTGGTGTGCAGGAGGTCCTCTACAGCTTGGATGTCTGCCACCACAGAAAGCCAGTCCTGGAACAGCGGACTACGTGATTGCTTCCATAAAGAAGGTATCAGGGCTTTTGCTGCACTCAACAATTTAGCTGTAAGGGATGTCTTATATAAATGTATGGGATGTGAATTGTGATGTATTAGATATGTGGGTGGTGAGTAAGGGATTGGCACGTCCAAGTGTTTATCTATAACTGACCGGATACACAGCCAGAAATTCTGGATCATATGATGGGTCCACCATATATGTATAAACGTGCCCCTTTCAAGTTTGCACCTCCAGCATGTGTCTGATGCACTAGGATAGATTTTGTGTAGTGTTGTGGGTGCATAGTACCATCTTGTCAAAATTTTGAATGCATTCTCCTGTATCCTCACAGATGGAGAGCATTTGTGTGTGAAGATAATGATTTTCTGCCATTGATCATCTGTGAAGGTAAGATTAAAGTTTTTCTCCCAACTGTAAATATGTTAGGAGTTTTTTTTTTGCGGCCAGTAAATTGGTCAGTTGGGATTGTATACTTGATATTAATTTTGTTGGTCTGAGCTTGACCAAGCATAGGTCCTCCATTGTCAATGCGACATTTGTTGGCGGGGGCTGAAGTAAACTGTGATATCAATGGTTTATCTCTGAGTGGAGACAAATGAGGCCGAAAGGGAACCACGTTTGCCTAAGTCCATTAGTGTCTTAAATGTGCCGTCATCATTGAGAAAATGTCCAAGTCTGGGGGATGGTGTATAGTCAGTAAAAAATCTGTCAAACGGTCTCCCTGTCATACCAGGGGGGAATAATGTGTTTTAAGAGAGAGTGATTAGGGGAGATGGGTTATTTAGAACCTCTTTCTACTGCATTTTTAATTAATACTCTGTTTTTACGTTTTACTTTGGCATATGTTTTTTTTTTTTTACTTGGGTGCATTTAATTAATACATTTTTCATGAACGTTGATTAAAGGGACACAAAACATTTTTTTTCCACTTGTGTTTCTAATAGAGAAGCACAAGTGAAATGTCCGTTGTCCCTAAATGGCGTGTCCATTCTGGTTGGGGACCGTCTCTCTCTGTTAGCGCAGAGAGAACCCCTCGTTTTTGCATGGAATCAGCAGGGGGCCCCAGCTCTGACTGGCTTTGTGCGTGCTGACGTTTGTGTCTGTGAAGTGCTGTGTCTCGCATGTGAAGCACAGCAGATAGTAAACCCCTACGTATCTATTAAGATACACGTCGGGTCTACTTTCAAATTGCAGAACATATTTTGTTTAACCAAGTTAGAATGTCCCTTTAAAGATAGACACAGGAAAAATAGAGGGAAGGGTAATCTGTTTTACATAGTAGGAATGGTTAATATTTATAATATATTAGAGCCAAATGCAAGGCACCAATAACATTATGTTCAGTATGTGAAATCTAGTGTTTCTCTAGTATTACGTTTAAAAACAAAAAATAATTGTAGACACAATTTGTAATGCAGCAAGAGGGGGGAGGAAAAGTGCAGTTGGGGGAAGAGTGTCTGCTATTAGATTTAAGAAGCTTTGTTTATATTGGGAGCAATGTAGTGAATTCTATCCACACAGTCCTAGTGTATCAGAGTAACCAGCACTATTGTAGAACCAGAATCTGGTAAAACCCAATATTACACCAGCCATCTAACTTTATGTATGGACAATGTTGTATTTATTTTCATACTAAGTGTTGTAAACAATACAAAATGAACAGGTAAATTAGAAAAACATTCCTGAAAACATTAAAACAACAAGATCTGTAATAACCCGTTGAAAGTAATATTTATTTGTAAAATGCACAGAACTGTATATAATATCTTAGCAATTGATCAATATAGTAATCTATTGAATACACTGCTTGACAAACTTAACTGAGTTTTAGGAGCCAGCAAAAAAATCTAGGAACTGGACAACAGCACATACACACAATCACATGCAGTCATATACAGACACACATACGTCACACACACACACACACACATACAGTCAGTCAGTCAAATAGACATATACACTCATACATACATACATAGTCTGTCACAGACACGCTCTCATACATACAGTCTGTCCCAAAAAACGTTCAAACTGTTAAAAATGTTCCCCAAGTCCCCCTACTTGCCCACTTTACCTGCGTCATAATGCCAGGAAATTTTCAACCCATTGTGATCGCCGACTGGACGAGTGCTGCTTTGGTCCCTATCCTCCTTAGGTAGGATCAGTCGCCAGGTTCGGTAAGAAGAGAAATCAAAGATGGCTGCCCGCTGTAATTGTGCACACGCAAGATAGATAGAAACCTTGGATTATAACAGATCTATAATAGAGGACAGTTATTAAGGTGACAGTGTTATATGCCTCATGTATTCCAGACATTACTGAGAGCAGCATGTTTGAACATCTCCACGGTATTGTGGCACTCTTGTGTAATCAGAGTCCCCAGACACAGGAGGTAGTATGCCTGAGTCTAGAGCTGTGCTGGGATTAGTGCATTGTGTTGTGCTGTATAGTCATGCATACCCCTTAATGGTCTGTTTTATTAACTTTGCCACGGTATAGTGGCACTTTCGGCTAGAACATGTGTCTGACATGAATGGTAGTCGGGCAGCTTAACACACTATGTATTTCACATATGTATTTCACCTCTGTTATGCATTTCCCTATCTCTACAACAGTTTTATGTGCATTGGATACTTAGGAATTACTTCTATGATATATTCAGCGTAATAACAGTATGGGTGCTCCGTATAGTGCAGTGCCTATTATTAAATACCTCAATACCGGATAATTTACCTCATACTTGTATAATTAAAGATTATAGGGTGAGATCTGGGCAGGTCTGTTGGTACACAGCATATAATAGGTATAGTGCTGGTGTGTTAAGGTTAGATGTGGGTTTAAACACACTGTTTATTACTTATTACAGCAGGTTCATAGGAACTACATTTCCCATGATTCTGCTGTGACAGAGGAGCTGCCAGGAAGTGCTGACAAAAAGCAAAGCAGTAATTCTGTGTGCGCGCTCCGAGAGCTCCGTGCGCCATTGTGATGATAGAAATTCCAAGATGGCGCCATGTTTGCAGTCCCCACAGGGAGAAGAGTACAACTGAAATAAGGAAATGACCTAATCTATCTTTACAATGCTTTAACCAGTTTAAATAAGGATTGTGAGTTTAACCATATGATTATTACAAGTAAGGTTTAGCAAACCTTGTAACACGACTGGCTAATATTACATTGATGATTTGTGCATTGTATGCAAATCATGTAATATGTGACATGTTCGTTTTTAGCCTCAAAGGATCTTCTTCTAGAGCTATTTGACTAGTGACTTGTTAATGTGCTATTTAGTGTAGTTCACCACAGTTGGAGCCTTAGCGTGCCAAACATTGGGTGATAAAATGCTGGGTAATGATATATATAGCTGCTTTCAGCCACAGTCACTAATACAGTATGGCTCTAGCCAAGCAGCCAAATATAATGGAGAACTATAGTGATTAGCAGCACACAGTCTGCCAGCCTCAGATGGTGGCAAAATATAGTAATGAGAATATAGTGTGAAAGTCACGGTGCTGTTACAATATACCTACAGTCAGCATACAGTCTGCAGCCACAGACAGTGAGAAGGTAAAGTTCCTTTCAGTGTATAATTTGACAGCCATTGATGGTGGTAATGTACATCACCGCAGGACTTGGTAAATATATGTACATTTTAGGAGACACAAAATGATTCAGGAGCCATCTGGTTATTTTTAGAATCCAGGAAAATTTCATAATGATATCATGGTGTTAAAATAACATGATGTCATACTGATATCATGATGATTTCATAATGATATCATGATGATGTTATAATGATATCATGATGATGTTATAATGATATCATGAGGATGGCATATTGATATCATGATGATGGCATAATGATAATATGATGATGGCATAATGATATCATGATGATGTCATGTCATGATATTGTCATGGCATGATGGCATATCATGTTGTCATGAATTGATGATGTCATGATGATGTCTTGTGTAATTGCATAATGATATGTCATGAGTTGATTTTCATGAATGTGATGTCATGATGATGTAATGTCATGATGAAGTCATGTATTGAAAATGTTATAATTTCATGTTGTTATGATGTAATAATGTCATATCATGATGAAGTTGTCATAATGATGTCATGTCATAATGATGTCATGATAATATCATATATTGATGGTGTTATTATGTGATGTCTTGATGATGTCATGTCTTGATATCATGTAATGAATCTGTTATGATGAAAAAATTTCATGATGATGCCATGTCTTTATTTAATCTTATAATGCTGTAGTAATCATGTCATGGCATGATGATGTCATTTCATAATAATGTAATGTATTGATGATGTCATGTACTGATGTCATGATGATGTCATGATTATGTAATGTCTTGATGATGTCATGATTTCATGTCTTCATGATGTTATTATGATGTCATGAGTATATAATGTATTGATGATGTCATGATGATGGCATGCTTTGATGATGTCATGATCTCCCCCCTGCAGCGTCACTCAACAAGACGGCATGCTCTTCGTGATGTCACGCCCCCTTCCTGGCACCAAGTTTAAAAGGAATCACTAATCTTAGTACTATGCTTGGTGATTTTCGTGTATTCTATGCCTACGCTTTTTACTTGCCCTCAATTTTTGACCTGGACTGCCTTCTCGTGTTGCCTGCCTTCTGTTACCCGACCTTGGATTGTACCGTGTCTTCTCTGTTCCTGCCTGTGCCCCTGACCTGGATTGTCTCATCGTTTGCCTGCCCTCGGTTACCCTGACTTTGGATTATTTATTGGATCTCCTTGTGTCTGCCTGTGTCCCTGACCCAGGATCTGGAACTCTCCTTGTGGTAATTACCGTACATACTTGCTGATATATTCTGCATTCTCCCTGTGGATTATAACTATACACTTGCTGGTGTATGCTGCATCTTCCTGTGGATTATAACTATACTCTTGCTGGCTTATGCTGCATCTTCCTGTGGATTATAACTATACACTTGCTGGTTTATGCTGCATTTTGCCTGTGGATTATAACAATATGCTTGCTGGTGTATGCTGCATTTCCCCTGTGGATTATAACTATCACGTCACTCAGGGGCGTTGCTAGGTCTTCGGATGATCTGGGGCTAGAGCCCAGATGAGCTCGGTCACACACAGGGGCGTACCTAGAGCATTTGGCACCCGGGGCGGACCCTGAGTGTTGCACCCCCCCACCCCCCACCCCATAATAAAAATGTAAGAAAACACCCACACATTTTTCAGTGTTTGAAAATTGTACAATTATAGATACCAGGAATATTGTGCCACTCAGAACCCAGTAATATTGTGCCAGTCAGATACCAGTAATATTGTGCCTTTCAGATACCAGTAATATTGTGCCAGTCAGATACCAGGAATAGTGTGCCATTCAGAGCCCAGTAATATTGTGCCAGTAAGATACCAGTAATATTGTGCCACTCAGAGCCCAGTAATATTGTGCCAGTCAGATACCAGGAATATTGTGTCATTCAGAGCCCAGTAATAGTGTGCCAGTCAGATGCCTGTAATATTTTGCCAGTCAGAGCCCAGTAATAGTGTGCCAGTCAGAACCCAGTAATATTGTGCCACTCAGAACCCAGTAATATTGTGCCACTCAGAGCCCAGGAATATTGTGCCACTCAGAGCCCAGGAATATTGTGCCACTCAGAGCCCAGTAATATTGTGCCAATCAGATGCCCAGTAATATTGTGCCAATCATAGCCCAGTAATATTGTGCCACTCAGAACCCAGTAATATTGTGCCACTCAGAGCCCAGGAATATTGTGCCACTCAGAACCCAGGAATATTGTGCCAATCATAGCCCAGTAATATTGTGCCACTCAGAACCCAGTAATATTGTGCCACTCAGAGCCCAGGAATATTGTACCATTCAGAGCCCAGTAATATTGTACCATTCAGAGCCCAGTAATATTGTGCCACTCAGAACCCAGTAATATTGTGGCAATCATAGCCCAGTAATATTGTGCCAATCATAGCCCAAGAATATTGTGCCACTCAGAACCCAGTAATATTGTGCCAATCATAGCCCAAGAATATTGTGCCAATCATAGCCCAAGAATATTGTGCCACTCAGAACCCAGTAATATTGTGCCAATCATAGCCCAAGAATATTGTGCCACTCAGAACCCAGTAATATTGTGCCACTCAGAACCCAGTAATATTGTGCCAATCATAGCCCAAGAATATTGTGCCACTCAGAACCCAGTAATATTGTGCCAATCATAGCCCAGTAATATTGTGCCAATCAGAACCCAGTAATATTGTGCCAATCATAGCCCAAGAATATTGTGCCACTCAGAACCCAGTAATATTGTGCCAATCATAGCCCAAGAATATTGTGCCACTCAGAACCCAGTAATATTGTGCCAATCATAGCCCAAGAATATTGTGCCACTCAGAACCCAGTAATACCCACACACACCTAGACACCCTGACACACACACACACACACCTAGACACCCTGACACACACACACACACATACACACCTAGACACCCATACACAGTCACACTTTTTTTTTTTACTTACCTTACACTTGGTCCGTCATCCAGGACCTTCTGCCGGATGTCCGTCCACCTGACTCTATGGCCAGGAGGAGAGGCTAGGGAGCGAGCTCCCTATAGCAGCCTCTCCTCCGGATCAGTCTTCGCCCACGTGTGAGGTTAATCCTCCGATTCTGGGACTATGTCCCAGACGGAGGAAAGCTCACCGGGGGTTTTTTTTTTTTTTATATTTATAGCCCTGGAGTCTCGGGGCTAACGAATACTTTAGCCCCAGAGTCTCCATTCGGGGCTATGAAGGGGGGACTCGGGGCTATAGCCCCAGTAGCCCACCCCTAGCGACGCCTCTGACGTCACTGGTGTATGCTGCATCTTCCTGTGGATTATAACTATACACTTGCTGGTTTATGCTGCATTTTGCCTGTGGATTATAACAATATGCTTGCTGGTGTATGCTGCATTTCCCCTGTGGATTATAACTATCACGTCACTGGTGTATGCTACATGTTCCGGTGGATTACTTTCGTCAAGCCAAATTGCTCCTGCAAATTTCATCAAACTGAACCGCTCCACAATACACCTATTCAAGTGTATTCTGCAGAACACGCATCTACCACTTCTCCTCTGTGAGTACTGACCTTCAGTGTATATACCTGTAGCCTGCATATTGACTTCTCATTGTGTGAGGTTTGGAACTACTTCCAAACCTCACACAATGATATCATGATGATGACATGTAATTATGATGTCATGCATTGATGTCATGTCATGAAATGTCATGATGATGCAATGATGATGTCATTATGATGTCATATCATGATGATGCCATGAATTGATGTCAGGTCATGATTATATCATGTAATGAATTAATGATGTCATGATGAAGCTGTGTCATGATGATGTCATGTTATGTTTATGTCATGATATGATGGTCATCTCATGATGTCAAGATAATATAATGTCTTAATGTCATGATGATGTCATGTCTTGATGATGTCATGATAGTGTCATGATGATGCAATAAAGATGTCATGATGATATCAATGGATGTCATGATGATGTCATCAATTGATGTCAAGATGATTCATCAAGTGATTTCTTGATGCAATGTCTTGATGATGTCATGATGATGTCATGTCGTGATGATGTCATGTGAATGTATTTTCATGATGATGTCATAATGATGTAATTAATTGATTATGTCATGATTTTTGTTGTGGTTCAGGGTTTTATATGAAGTGATTGCAAGGTTTCACACCAACCGCTGTGTTAAAGTTATTCCCCAAGTGAGTGTGAGAAGCACTGTAAATACATCCAAAATTGAGTCTTTGTTAGGAGTTCCAAGATGGAGTTAGACCATGTGGCTTTGAGAGCTCCAAGATATTGTCTGAACATGTGCTTACTCCAAAATGAAGTATGAAAGTACATGTGCTGAATCTAAAAGGTAGCCTGCAATAACATAGTAACAAAGGACTCAGGCAGTGTACATACAGTACCACACTAACAACTCAGGCACAAACACAAGCAGCGTTATCAAAAACACAAATTTAATTTGAAGAGACCCACAAACACACTAATTATTTAGTGCAACTGTCTAAGAGCTCTGTGCACATATGGCATTTGAACAGCAACTTAGAGAAACACAAAGTATTTTGGAGAAATTATATCTTAACCCCTTTGCGACAATGGACGTGCTTGGCACGTCCTGAGGTGGATCAAGCGGTTTTCTCTATCAACGATCGCAAACACTGCTTTAACGGTGCTGGTCTATTGCCTAGATGCAATGAGGAAATAGCCAGCAGGGGCACCCACGATCGCCCCACGGAGCTTGGGAAGTGAAAAGTAAATTCACTTCCATTGTTTTGAATATGCTGCTTGACTGCCCCTAGAGGGAGCCAAGCAACATAGCAATGTTAAAAAAAATATAAAAGATTTAATTAGCTTAAAACTAGTTAGATTTGCCTACAGGGTTAAAATTAAATAATTTTAAGCATAAGGGATAGGGTTAAAATTAAATTAAAATATCTTAAGGGATAGCATAAGGGTTAGAGTTGGAGTTAAATTTAGTGTTAGTGTTAAATTTATGGTTAGGGTTGGGGTCAAAAGGTCAATATAGGGGAAATAAATGAAAAACACTATTTTTGGTTTTTGCCCCATAACTCGCAAAAAAATACCGGAAAATATTGAAACATGCATATTTATGAACTCAGGACAACATTTAGAAACTATTTAGATGGGGTCTTTTTTAATGATTGCATTTGTGTAAATTATATTTTAGGTCAAAGTTAGAAAAAGTGTTTTTTGAAATTTTTTCATCATATTTTATGATTTTTTTTTCTAGTAAGTTATAAGATATGAACATAATGGTATCTAATGAAAGCCCTTCTTATGACGATAAAAACAACATATAATTTGTGTGGGTACGGTATGTGAGAGAGAAGAAAATTACAGCTAAACACCCCAGACATGTCAAAACAGCCATTGTCACCAAGGGAAAGTCAAGGTAAAATTGTCACTAAATTGACAATACACACCCAAACATTAGCAGAGATAATATGAATATCGTATAAGGACACACAATTCTTAATTAAAGATCCGTTTTAAAGTTACCGTATTTGCTCGATTTACTTGTTTTTTTCAGAAAAAGAGTTCGTCTTATAATCTGACCGGTCGTGCCGGGCGGCAGCAGGGGAGAGCTGCGCTCATCGTGCAGACATCCTCTGCTGCCCCGCTAGCCACCAGGGAGATCGTGCAGACATCCTCCTTGCTGCCCGACACGGCAGTCTATTATGACGGACCAGCTGTCCATCATAATAGACTGCCGTGTCGGGCAGCATGGAGGATGTCTACATTTATCCCCCGGCTGCCCCCACTAGCCACCAGGGATCTAGTTACAGTTAAGGGGGAGTGGCAGCATTGGCACATAAAAGGAAATAAAAACAAGAAATGCATTTTTTGATATAATTATTTTATTAAAAACGCAATTTACATGTGAATATATACAAGTTTTTAACTTTTTTCTTATAGGGTAGTCTTATATTCAGGCTTTTGGTTTTTTTCCTAATGAATATCCAAAGTTTGGGGGGTCATCTTATGATCATGGTCGTCTTATAATCGAGCAAATACGGTAGTTACCTTTACAGTAGGCACACAAGGATTAATGAAAACACGATTTAACCCCTTAGTGACAAGACATTTTCACCTTGACTTTCCCTTGGTGACAATGGCTGTTTTGACATTTCTAGGGTGTTTGTGTTTAGCTGTAATTTTTTTCTTTCTCACATACAGTGCCCACACAAATTATATGTTGTTTTTATCGTCATAAGAAGGGCTTTCATTAGATACCATTATGTTCATCATATCTTATAATTTACTACAAAAAAAATCATACAATATGATGAAAAATTTAAAAAAACCCACTTTTTCTAACTTTGACCTAAAATATAATTTACACAAATAAAATCATTAAAAAAGACCCCATCTAAATAGTTTCTAAATGTTGTCCCGAGTTCAAAAATATGCATGTTTCCATATTTTTCGGTATTTTTTTGCGAGTTATGGGGCAAAAACCAAAAATAGTGTTTTTTGGTTTTTTCCTATATTGATCTTTTGACCCCAAACCGAACCCAAAATTTAACCCTAACACTAAATTTAACCCCAACTCTAATCCTTATTATATCCCTTAATATTTTTTAACTTTAATTTAATTTTAACCCTATCCCTTATGCTAAAAAATATTTAATTTTAACCCTATAGGCTAATTTAGCTAAATAACCTATTTTTATTTAATTAAATATGTATTTTAATTATTTTCCATTGCAATGCTACTAAACTACCACTAGGGGTAGTCAAGTAGCATATTCAGAGCGACGGAAGTGAAGTTACTTTCACTTCCGAAGCTCAGATTGGCAGAGGACTTAGCCATATTGACGGAGCAGCATGCTCCGTCAATATGGCTCCCCACGATAGCTCCGTGGGGCGATCGTGGGGGTCCCAAAATAGAAATATCGGTGCTGGCTATTGCCTCGATGTCGAGGCAATAAACCAGCACTGTTAAAGCGGTTTTCGCGATCGTTGATCGCGAAAACCGCTTCATTCACTGCAGGACGTGCCTGGCACGTCCTTTGTCGGCAAGGGGTTAAAGTTAGTTCTTCCATACAAAATAAACAAATCAAACATGGTCTAACTAAAATATCAGTAATTGACACTTATAACTGCAGTGTAGCAATTAACACAGTGTGCAACAATAATAGTAGAGACACTATTTGTTGGTTATTCAGATGGTTTTCTAAATTAAACAAATATTGTATATAAAACAAAATGATACAGAATAGTTATCTACAGCTGGTAAAGGTTTACGGAAAATATGAAACAAGAAAAAATGCAGGCATGGAGAACTGGCTTCATGGAAAAACACGGCTGCATTCACTCGGCTTAAAATCAGGCTCCTGCAGATCAGTTCTCAGAGTTCCTGGCAGCCTAGAGTAGAAAGCTCTGGCTGCTGTTTTCAGGTTACCTACATGGTCAAATGTCTGCATCAAAAATGACTCCCTGACTCTCCACTACCTAGCTTTGTCCTCTCTACTATATCTCTATTGAAGATATTGCTGCTACTTCAATATGGCGCCCATGATTGCTCCGTGGGGCGTTCGTGGGTGCCCCAGAAATTTTTTTTTTGGTGCTGGCTATTGCCTCGACTTCGAGTCAATAGACCAGCACCATTAAAGTGTTTTTCGCGATTGTTGATCACGAAAACCACTTGATTCACAGCAGGACATTCCAAGCACTACCATGGTCGCGAAGGGGTTAAAATTACAACAATTTGTGTGTGTTCTGAGGAACTGTCCAGTTATTGTATGTGCAGGGTGACTGGAAGTAGCGTGAAGAATACCGTATTTGCTCGATTATAAGACGACCCTGATTATAAGACGACCCCCCAAACTTTGGATATTCCATTAGGAAAAAAACTAAAAGCCTGAATATAAGACTACCCTATAGGAAAAAAGTTCAACTTGTATATATTCATAAGTAAATTGCTTTTTTAATAAAAAATTATGATATCAAAAAATGTATTTCTAGTTTTTATTTCTTTTTATGTGCCAATGCTGCCTTTCTCTTTCCCTTGCCCCCATTTTTCTCTCTCTCCCCCCTCCCCTTGTCTGTCTCTTAACCCCCTCACTCCCCTTGTCTCTGTCTCTTAACCCCTTCCCTCCCCTTGTCTCTGTCTCTTAAGCCCCTCACTCCCCTTGTCTCGTGTCTCTTAACCCCTTCCCTCCCCTTGTCTCTGTCTCTTAACCCCTTCCCTCCCCTTGTCTCTGTCTCTTAACCCCCTCACTCCCCTTGTCTCTGTCTCTTAACCCCTTCCCTCCCCTTGTCTCTGTCTCTTTTTTTTTTTTTTTTTATACTTTTATTTTTCATTTTTCATATAAATATAAAAACATACAGACATTACACACATAAAGACATATCACCCATCTGTCATTTATCGGTGTCAGGATATTCCTTGTGCGTCTCAAAGTGGGCAAGACATATGACCAGAGGCGTCGCTAGGGGTGGGCTAAGGGGGCTGAAGCCCCGAATGTAATGAGCAAAGCCCCGAGTCTCTGCAGCTCCGTTATAGCTCCGCCCCCTGACATCACACAGACAGTGTGTGAAAGCCCTACACTGATAGGAGGCTGAGTGATGTGTCAGCCAATCAGTGCAGGGCTTTTACACAGCATCATTACTGTGTGTGAAAGCCCTGCACTGATTGGCTGACACATCACTGAGCATCCTATCAGTGCAGGGCTTTTACACAGCATCATGACAGGGATGTGAAGGAAGCTCCACGTGGGACAGTGAAGCAGCTCTGAAGGAATCCTTACTGGCTGTCACCTTGTGGGAGATACAGAGCAGGTCTATTCCCATTCAGGTAAGCTCTGGGTATGGTGGAGAGAAGGGAAGGTTGGGGTCACTGATTTACGTCCACCTTTGTGTATTTAAGCTATATATTGTTGGTTTGAGATTCCTTATTACAGGACTGCCAAACAGCATAGGAATGATTCATGTTACATATGTGTGTATATATATATATATAACATAAATCCTTCCTATGCTGTTTAGCAGTCCTGTAATAAGGAACCTCAAACCAACAATATATAGCTTAACCCCTTAGTGACATGACTTTTTTGGCTTGTCCGACACTTGGTGACATGGGCTGTTTTAACATTTCTGAGGTGTTTGTGTTTTGCTGTAATTTATTTCTGTCTCATTTAGTGTACCCGCACAAACTATATATCGTTTTTATCGTTATAAGAAGGGCTTTCTTTTGATACCATTATTTTGATAATAGCATATAATTTGATGTAAAAAAAATAATAAAATATGGCAAAAAAATTTTAAAAATAATTTTTTTATGACTTTTATTTGAAAAATCGTATACTCATGTACAAGAGACAACAAAAAAACACTGCTAAAAAGTTTCTAATATATGTCCTGAGTTCAGAAATAGCCCATGTTTTTATGTTTTTGTGCTTTTTTATTCATGTTACAGGGCCAAAACTATAAGTGGTGCAAAGCTATTTTAAAATCCTTTCTTTCAAAATTAGCGATAGTGACATTGTAACACTGATTTCTGTACTAAATCCATGAATGACCCCCAACATGTAAATATTTTTGAAAACTAGACAACTCAGGGCATTTAACTTGGGGTATTTTGACACATTTCATGTAGCCATTTTACCACCAATCTATGCCAAAGTTTGCAGCAAAAAATCTTTTTTTTTAATTTTTCACATATATTGCAATTTAGGTAAACATTACCTTAAAATGTGAAGGGGTATTTCCAAATAACACCTCAATATGTGTTCAGCAACATCTCCTGAGTACAGGGATACCACCCATGCATAGGTTTGTTGGTTTGTTTTGGGGCTAAAAGGCCACATTTAGGGGGTACTCATTTTGGTTTTCCAACTTGGAATTCTGACATGCAGAAAACTTGTGCCCATGTCCCATTTGGGACATTTTTGAAGCCAGAAAGTGTATTCTACCCCACAAAACCATATATTTTTTTAAACTAGACACCCTAGGGTATTTCAAATGGTAGTTTTTTAACACTTTCCATGCACTAATTATACTACCAGCCTATGTCAATGTTTTGGGTAGTCATTTTTTTCACATACATTGTACTTTGGGCATGAATTCACAGATCCTGTTATATGTCAGTGCCAAACAACACCTCAATATGTGTTCAGCAACATCTCCTGAGTACAGGGATACCCCCCATGTATAGGTTGGTTAGGTTATTTGGGGGTTAAAAGGCCACATTTGAGAGGTGCGCTTTTTGGTTTTCCAACTTGGAATTCTGACGTGCAGAAAACCTGCGCCCATGTCCCATTTGGGACATTTTTGAAGCCAAAAAGTGTATTCTACCCAACAAAACCATATATTTTTTTAAACTAGACACCCTAGGGTATTTCAAATGGTAGTATTTTAACACTTTTCATGCACTAATTCTACCACCAGCCTATGTCAATGTTATGGATAGTAATTTGTTTTTCACATTCATTGTACATCGGGCATGAATTCACAGATCCTATTATGTGTCAGTGCCAAACAACACCTTAATATGTGTTCAGCAACATCTCCTGAGTACAGGGATACAACCCATGTGTAGGTTAGTTAGATTATTTGGGGGCTAAAAGGCCACGTTTAGGGGGGGTGCATTTCCAACTTGGAATTTTGACATGTAGTCAGCCTGCGCCCATGTTCCATTTGGGACACTTTTGAAGCCTGTCAAAGTATTTTACCCCATAAAAACATAGATTTTGGAAAACTAGACATCCTAGGGTATTTAAAATTGTGGTATTTTAACACTTTCCAAGTGCTAATTCTACCACCAACCTATGTCAAAGGGTTGGGTTGTCATTTTTTCCCCACACACATTGTAGTTCAGGCAGGAATTTTCAGATTCTGGTATTTGCCACTGCCAACCAACACCTCAATATGTGTTCAGCAACATCTCCTGAGTACAGGGATACCCCCCATGCATAGGTTTGTTGGTTTGTATTGGGTCTAAAATTCCACATTTAGGGGGTGCGCAATTCCAACCTGGAATTTTGACATGTAGTCAGCCTGCGCCCATGTTCCATTTGGAACATTTTTGAAGCCGTCCAATGAATTTTACCCCATCAAACCATATATTTTTGGAAAATAGACATCCTAAGGTATTTCAAATGGTGGTATTTTAATACTGTATAGGTACTAATTCTACCACCAGCCTTTGTAAAAGTTTGTGGTAGTACTTTTTTGGGAGGTTTTTTTCCACATGCATTGTACTTCAGGCATGAATTCACAGATTCTGGTATATGTCACTGCCAAACAACAACCCAATATGTGTTCAGCAACATCTCCCGAGTACAGGGATAGCACCCATGCATAGGTTTGTTGGTTTGTTTTTGGCTAGAAGGCAACATTTGTGAGATGCGCATCTCAAAATTCCAACTTGGAATTTTGACATGTAGTCAACCTGCGTCCGTGTCCTTTATGGGATATATCTTTGAAGCCAGCCAATGTAATTTACCCCCACCAAACCATATATTTTTTTATCGGTAGACCCCCATCACTACTTGTGGCAAGGGCTCAGCAGCCACCGATACATCGCTAGATGATGTATCAGAAAGCTGAATAGGGTCAAAATCGAACCCTGAGTCCGCGGCCTCAGAATCAGTGCGTAAGCAGTGATCTCGAGCATAGAAGGGGTTAATAGCTCTTAGAAGAGCCTATCTAGTACTGTAATACATTACAGTACAAAGAAATTAATCCATAAAAGTGACATAAAAAAAAAAAAAATATGCAGACAGATAAAAATTGCTTTGGCGTCAATATCATTGCGTAAGCAGTGATCGACGGCAAATAAGGGGTTAATAACTCTTAGAAGAGCCTTTTTACTACTGTAATAAATTACAGTACAAAAAAAATTAACCCCTAAAAAATGCACAAACAGCAAAAATAAATGCGCTGATGTGCACGATCACTGCTTATGCAAGATCAGTGGCAGGGAAGGGGTTAAACGCAGGGAATTGCTTTAATAAATTTTTTTTTATTGTTTTATTATTTGTGTGTTGTGTATTTATTGTTTTTTTTAACTTTTACTTACTTTTAGAACTTTGATCTGTCTCTCTCCCTCACTAAAAAAAATGTGAGGAGAGGGAGACAGATCATAACTGGTCAGATCAATATAGAGTTAATATTGATCTGACCAGTCAGTGGGGATGTTCAGGAGAGCATCCCCACTGCCTGTCAGTGTGCCTGGCAGTCACTGATTGCCTCTGTGAAGAGGCAATCGTGTGACAGCCAGAGAGCACAGGAAGCAGGTACTTAGTGACCAAGATCGTGCATTTTTTTTTAGTGTTTCTGATTGCCTCGACTTGCGAGGCAATCAGAAACACTTTCTGAGCATAGGAAGCGAAAAATTCGCTTCCTATGCTCGTTTTTTAAATGCCCGCGTTTTAAAGGCTCTGTGCCTTTAAAACCGGCATTTCGATCGCTCTCCGGAGCGATCGAAATGCCGACGGGCATTTTTTTTAGCATTGTACGATGCTTCCACACGGAAGCATCGTTACAATGCCCTTAGAGCACTGAAAGCGGAAAAACTCCGCTTTCAGTGCTCGTTTTGACACAGGACGGACTAGGTCCGTCCTGTGTCACTAACGCCTCGGCACACAGGACGGACCTAGTCCGTCCTGTGTCGCCAAGGGGTTAAATACACAAAGGTGGATGTAAATAAGTGATTTATGCTATATATGCATAATGATTTATGCTATATATATATATAATCTCATAAATCATTCCTATCCTGTTTAGCAGTCCTGTAATAAATAACGTCACACATGTGTGTTATGTGTATGTGTGACATGTTTTATTACAGGACTGCCAAACAGCATAGGAAGGATTTATGTTTATATCAGGGCTTGACAAATTTTATTTAGTTTTAGGAGCCAGCAAAAAAATGTAGGAGCCAGACAATGGCACATCAGAAAAGCATACATACACAGAGACAATCGCATGCACACACCTCACAGACATCCAGTCAGTCACATACACAGCCAGTTACACACACACACACCAGTCAGCAAGTTTTTTTTTTTTTAAATAAAAAAATTATTCCTTAATGTGTCCCACACGTCACATGCACAGCCAGTTACATACATATTCACATACAACACATACACAGCCAGTTACATGCATACACACACAACACATACACAGCCAGTTACATACACACACAACCAGGGCCGGCCTTAGGGGTGTGCGACCTGTGCGAGCGCACAGGGCGCAACACCCCAGGGGGCGCCGCCCGCCAGTTTAAAAAAAAAAAAAAAAGTAAAAAAAAAAAAAAAAGTAAAAAAAAAAGTTTTAAAAGAAAAAAAGCCGGTAGAGGCACTGGCTGGGGGAGATCAAAAGATCCCCCCTCACCAGCCCTCTGCTCGGCATGCTCTGCTTGGTCCGGGGAGGGGGCGGAGCTAACCGGCACAGCGGTGTAGCTCCGCCCCCACCCCGGGAAGCAGAGCAGAGTCTGCATTACGGGGAGCCCCAGGCAGCATGAGATAGTGCTGCTAGGCTCCCCATGCCTGCATTAAGCATGGAGCCTGCATTAAGCATGGGGAGCCTGAGCAGCACTTTCTTTTGCTGCCCACAGCTCCCCGTAATGCAGACTGTGCTCTGCTTCCCGGGGTGGGGGCGGAGCTACACCGCTGTGCCGGTTAGCTCCGCCCCCTTCCCTGATCAACATTTGCAGGCAAGGGGGGGGGGGGGGGAGAGGCAGACTGAACAGGGGGAGAGAGAGACAGACAGAACAGGGGGAGGGGGAGAGACAGACAGACAGACAGAACAGGGGGAGGGGGAGAGAGACAGACAGACAGAACAGGGGGAGAGAGAGAGACAGACAGAACAAGGAGAGAGAGTCAGACAGAACAGGGGGAGGGGGAGAGAGACAGACAGAACAGGGGGAGGGGGAGAGAGAGACAGACAGACAGAACAGGGGGAGGGGGAGAGAGACAGACAGACAGAACAGGGGGAGGGGGAGAGAGACAGACAGACAGAACAGGGGGAGAGAGAGAGACAGACAGAACAAGGAGAGAGAGTCAGACAGAACAGGGGGAGGGGGAGAGAGACAGACAGAACAGGGGGAGGGGGAGAGAGAGACAGACAGACAGAACAGGGGGAGAGAGAGAGACAGACAGAACAAGGAGAGAGAGTCAGACAGAACAAGGGGAGGGGGAGAGAGAGAGACAGAACAGGGGGGAGTGAGAGACAGAACAGGGGGAGAGAGAGACAGACCGAACAGGGGGAGGGGGAGAGAGACAGACAGACAGAACAGGGGGAGGGGGAGAGAGAGACAGACAGAACAGGGGGAGGGGGAGAGAGAGACAGACAGAACAGGGGGAGGGGGAGAGAGAGAGACAGACAGAACAAGGAGAGAGAGTCAGACAGAACAAGGAGAGGGGGAGAGAGAGAGAGACAGAACAGGGGGGAGTGAGAGACAGAACAGGGGGGAGTGAGAGACAGAACAGGGGGAGAGAGAGACAGAACAGGAGGAGGGGGAGAGAGACAGACAGAACAGGGGGAGAGAGAGACAGAACAGGAGGAGGGGGAGAGAGAGAGACAGAGAACACGGGTGTCTGGGGGGGGGGAGATACAGAACACGGGTGTCTGGGGGGGAGAGACAGCGGGGGGGGACAGAACAGGGGGAGGAGAGAGAGAACAGGGGGAGGGGGGAGAGAGACAGAACACGGGGGTCTGGGGGGGAAAGACAGAACAGGGGAGGGGGGGAGAGGGAGAGAGAGAAAACAGGTATGGGGGAGTTAGAGCGAGACAGACGTGGCAAGGAAGAGGGAAGGGACACATACATGGGGGGGGGCGCCACGGGGGAAGCCCGCACAGGGCGCTGGGACACTTAAGGCCGGCCCTGCACACAACACATACACAGCCAGTTACATACACACACAACACATACACAGCCAGTTACATACACACACAACACACACAGCCAGTTACATACATACACACACAACACATACACAGCCAGTTACATACACACACAGACAGTTACAAAGATACACACACACACACAACACATACACAGCCAGTTACATACATATACACACACACACACAGCCAGTTAGATACATACACACACACACAACACACTCACACTGACATGCACACACTCTCGCTCACACTGACATGCACACACTCTCGCTCACACTGACATGCCACACTCTCGCTCACACTGACATGCACACACTCTCGCTCACACTGACATGCACACACTCTCGCTCACACTGACATGCACACACTCTCGCTCACACTGACATGCACACACTCTCGCTCACACTGACATGCACACACTCTCGCTCACACTGACATGCACACACTCTCACACTGACATGCACACACTCTCACACTGACATGCACACACTCACACTGACATGCACACACTCTCACTCACACTGACATGCACACACTCTCACTGACATGCACACACTGACACTGACATGCACATACTCACACTGACATGCACATACTCTTACTCTCACTGACATGCACACACTCTTACTCTCACTGACATGCACACACTCTCACTGACATGCACACAGTCACACTGACATGCACACACTCACACTGACATGCACACACTCACACTGACATGCACACACTCACACTGACATGCACACACTCACACTGACATGCACACACTCATTCACACACTGTCAGGTTTTTAACTTACCTGCTGCAGGCATCTCTTTGCTTTGAGCTCAGTGTGAAGGAGGTCTTAGCCAATCATGGGAGGCTTCGGAACTCTCATCCGATCAGGAGAGTTGAGAAGTCTCACCTGATTGGCTGAGACCTCCTTCAATCAAGCTCCCCTGGACACAAGAAAAAAAAAAGGCTGCTGCATAGAGCAGCAAAGTGCCGCCCCTGCCAGGGTGCTGCCTGCGGCAGCTGCTCCATTGAAGGACCGGCCCTGTGAAGGCTCCTAAATTACAAAACTGGCATGAAGCTCAGAGCGGTGAGCATATATTGGTAAGTGCCCGTATGGTTCCATTTAAAAAACTAAAAAAGTCTCATGGGCTATAGCCCCAGATCTTTTGGAAACCTAGCAACGCCTCTGCATATGACACAACAGACTATAACATGTATAACATGATACTTTGTGGAGAGCAAGATCCAGAAGTCATAATGTAGTGCTATCATAATTCCTATGAGGAGGAGGGAGAGAGGTGGGACCTGAGGGAATTTCTTAATTGGAGAAAATATTCTTCTTATCATTTGTATTGTAAGTTTCCTATATTAAGGGAGTGTATGAACTGTAGTGATCTATAAGTCATAGGTCAAAAAAAAAAAGAAAAGGAGAATAATTTATGTCATAGACTCCATTTACTCCAAATTCTGTTATATTTTTGTAAATCATCTCTCCTTGCATGGTAACCCCTTTCGATCATCTGTTGGGTATTAATTTGATTCTTTACTTGTGCCCAACAGACCTTCCCCGCTTTATTCCATCTCCTCGCGATAACCAGCTTGGTAGCTAGGAAGATGTGTATAATCAAGGTTAGATCTGTTCTATCGATATTTTCCAATCCTTGATGTAAGAGGGCTCGCAGGGGAGATTTAGGGAGGTTTTGACCACAGATGCTCGATGCAGTCCTAAATGTCTCTTCCCAACACTCCGTGACTCCTTCACATTCCCAAAAGATATGAAGAAGAGAGCCCCTACACTTTCTACACCTCCAGCATTGACTGTCTAACGTCTGATTTATCCTTCCTAATTTTGCTGGTGTCATGTACCATCTATTGGTCACTTTAAGGAATACCTCTTGTAGGTTTAGGCAATGCACAGCTTTCCTTAATTCATTCCAGCTATCATGCCAGTGTTCCATCGGTTCTAGAGCTGTTGAGTTGGAATTTACATTTAATTCTCTTTCCCAGCTTATCCAAGCAATAGGTATGTAGTATTGCCTAAACTGTTTTATGATATTTGAGCATATTTTCAGGATTTTTCCCTTTGGAACATTATTGAACAGATTAACAACCATATCGGTTTTCTCCAAGTCATAGTTCGTATATGTATTCTATATTAGAAAGTGTTTTATTCTTAGAAACTTAAAAAGATCTCTCGAAGGTAGATTGAAGTCTTGTCTCAAGTCACTAAATCCTTTAATTCTATTTCCCGTGTACATATCCTCTATTCTGTCCATACCTGCTTGTTTCCAAGTTCTAATATTTATATCTATCATATTGTATTCTATAACTTCCAAAGGTGCTGATCTTACAATTTTTAGATCCAAGTTACTTTTTTTCTTGAAGCTATACCAGAAATCTACAAGCTCAGCTAGTGTAGTGCCATCAACTTTCTGTTGTATCTTTTTTTGGTTGCCCCTGTTTAACCAGAGGATATGTAGCGGATGGCACCAGGCAACCCTACAAAAATACTGTATAAAGCTGCATCCGTGTATCTGCTGTATTTTCTGTGTATTAAAGCCTTCCATTGTTTAGTTATGTCAGCCACCCAGTCTGACTACATTGCTTCTGGCTCCAGATTAAAGTGGCTAGATACTGCTTTACTGGTGATGTGTTTAAGTTTTCTATTGTTTAATCAAGTGTTATCTGATTGCAGTTTGGTGTATATAAGTCTGTGTTGTTTGTCAAATAAAGTAGTTCAATCTTGCTGTAAAAGGCTTGTCAGTTATGCTCCTGAAACTGTGTGTCGTCCAGTTATTGGGATTGCTGTTGGGATATTGCTGTATTTGACCTGCTGGAAACCCTGCCTTTGGATTGACTATTTACTTGTTCCTGAGTCTCACTTGGATTATAAGCGGAGATAACCTGGGTAATATTGCATCTCTGCTACATTGGTTGGCAGCGCTGGGATCCAGACTCACAGATGAACAAGCCTAAATGGAGTACGGATGGAGATTGATTTTGCCACACTAAAACGCTCCACGCTAAAAGACCTTCTGGAGGCAAAGGGTACACAAGCCAGCAATAAGACAAAAGCGGCACTTATCACTGAACTGATGGCGGAGTACCGAATGGAAGGCGATTCGGTTCCCGAACAGGGGAATTCGGGAGAAACACCGGAACAAAGGGAGTTCCAGAGGCAGGTACAATTTCGGCTGTCTTTCTATGGGGAACAACCTCCAACAGAGATTGTTTCCAAAACAATAACGGAGGTCCAGGAATTTATACTGAGGAGTCAAACAGCGGCCCCAGAACGCAGCTCTGCAGTAAATATGCCACATGAAGGTAAGCCGAAAATACCGTACCAGGCTTTTAAAACATATGTGGAGGCAGAGGAAGATATAGACGCTTTCCTGCAAGATTTCGAGAGACTGTGTGCACTGCATAGAATCAGCACAGAGGACTGGGTACCTATTTTGGCAGGGAGGTTAACTGGGAGGGCAGCTGAGGCATATCGGACTGTACCGAATGATGAAATACGGAATTACCACAAAGTGAAAGAAATTATATTGGCCAGGTATGCTATAACACCAGAAGCATACCGGCGGAGATTCAGGGATTTAAAGAAGGTGGAGAAAGACTCACATGCTGAGTGGGCATGCAGACTGCAACGAGCAGTCTTGGGGTGGGTGCAAGCGAGCAAGGCACGGTCTATGGAGGATGTATTGCAAATGGTACTGCTGGAGCAATTTTATGAAGGAGTAACCAGCGAGGTACAGGAGTGGGTAAGAGACAGAAACCCTACCTCCCTTACCGAAGCAGCCAGGAAGGCGGACGAGTACCTGGATGCACGCAGGCAGCAAAAACCTGCAGCTCCAAAAGTACCTTTTAAAACCTTTGGGGGAAATAACTACACGCCAGCTCTACCAAGGTCACTGCCACCACCACCACCACCCGCTGCACAGCCACGTTTCCGCCAGCCCACGTCGGGCCCTTGCCACCACTGCCAGAAGTGGGGACATTATAAAAGGGAATGCCCCCAGCTGCGGGACCGTTCCACCTGGATTCGACCCGGTCCGCCACCACCACCGAGAGCCGCCGCAGCCCATCACTACCAGGACATCGTGGCCACACCGTATGGTTCAGCAGTTCCCATCACAACAGTAGAGCAGTGGGAGGTACTGCACGAGGCAGATCCCGTCCAGGCTAACGCAGACAACCGCCAGCATCACAGGCAGACCGTGTATCTGGAGGGTAAAGCGGTTCAGGGGCTACGTGATTCAGGAGCCACCATCACCCTGGTAAAAAGTCACCTGGTCTCAGACCAAGCTAAACTTAATAAGACTGTGGCCGTCAGGGTAGCCGGGGGAGCAGTATACCGGCTACCCACAGCAAGGGTACATTTGCATTGGGGAGCGGGGGCAGGGCATGTGGAGGTGGGGTTGATGCCGCAGTTACCGGCGGAGGTTTTATTGGGGAACGATCTGGGGAGGCTCACATCTGCTTTTGAGCCCCAGACACCCACCACAGGAGAAGCTCACCCTGTGGTCACTCGACAACAGGCCCGCACCCAGGACTACAACACACTCCCGGAGGTTCAGGTAAGAGATCCTTCCCCTTCCCCTGACTGTGTCCCCTGGGCCCCTCCTAACGAATTTGCAGCTGAGGTAGTGACTGACCCCACCTTGCAGGTGTATAGGGACAAGGTGACAGCAGATACGCCTGGGGGGGAGGGCGAAAGGTTTATTTGGGACAACCAGCTGTTATATCGGGAGACGGATAAGCAGGTATCCGGGTCAGACCCGATTGTGATGAGGCAGTTAGTGGTACCTCAGCGGTACCGGGCGGAGTTACTACGGATAGCCCATGACATTCCGCTATCTGGACATTTAGGGGTCAGCAGGACCCGATACAGGTTAACACAAAGTTTCTTTTGGCCGGGAATTAGCCAGGAGGTGCGCAGGTATTGCAACACGTGCGATACCTGTCAAAGGGTGGGGAAAAGGGGGGACCGGCGCAAGGCCAAGTTACATCCCCTCCCCATAATCGAGGAACCCTTTAGCAGGGTAGCAGTTGACCTAATAGGACCCCTCAACAAAGCAAGCCCGTCAGGTAAAAGATTTATCCTGACAGTAGTAGATTATGCCACCAGATATCCAGAGGCGGTGGCCCTGACGAATATACAGGCTGAGACAGTAGCCGCAGCCCTGATGAAGATATTCTCCCGGGTGGGACTCCCCAGGGAGATTGTCTCCGATCAGGGCACCCAGTTCACCGCCGAAGTCACGCAGCGCCTCTGGAAGTTTTGTGACATTAAGCCGGTCATTAGTTCCCCTTACCACCCCCAGACAAATGGGCTCTGCGAACGTTTCAACGGTACATTGAAACAAATGCTCCGAACCTTCGCAGAGACCCACAAGGACTGGGAGAAGTTCCTGCCACACCTCCTCTTTGCTTACCGGGAGGTGCCGCAGGAATCCACTGGGTTCTCCCCATTTGAACTATTGTTTGGCCGCAGGGTACGAGGGCCTTTAGATTTGATCAGAGAGCATTGGGAGGGAGAACGGAGCACTGACGGCACCCCCATCATACCCTATGTGTTGGCATTCCGAGACCGCCTTGAGGCCTTAACTCAGACGGTACGCGAGAATTTGCAGGCGGCTCAGACACGCCAACGCACATGGTATGATCGGGGCGCCAGGGACCGTAGCTTTCAGGTCGGGCAGAAGGTGTTAATCTTAAAACCTGTCCGACACGATAAGCTGCAGGCCGCCTGGCAGGGCCCTTATAAGGTGGTGGAACAACGGTGTGACACCACTTATATAATCGGCTCGTGCGTTGGTACTGGGGGGCGACGCATGCTCCATGTGAACATGATGAAGCCCTACCAGGAGCGCTTGGAGGAAGTGACCGCTATATGTGCGCCTAACTCCGAGGAGTTTGACAGTTTACCTCTCCCGGATCTGCTGGGAGAGGGTCAGTTATCCGGGGACTTAGGGGAGGTCACCCTGGGGGATCGGTTGAGCCCACAGGAGCGGAGCGAGGTACAACAGCTGTTGAGGGAGAAGCAGGATATCTTCTCTAATGTACCTGGTTACACTCCTCTGGCCACTCACCGAGTAGACACCCCAGGGCAACTTCCCATGCGTCAGACCCCGTACCGCATCCCAGAAGCGGTACGGGCGAACATGCGCAAGGAGATAGATGAGATGCTCCAGCTGGGGGTGATTGAGCCCTCTGACAGCCCCTGGGCATCTCCGGTAGTGCTAGTGCCAAAGCGGGACGGCACGACCCGGTTTTGTGTAGACTACCGGAGATTAAATGAGAAGACGGTATCGGACGCCTATCCTATGCCCAGGATAGACGAACTCCTGGATCGGATGGCGAGGGGGCACTATCTCACCACAATTGACTTGTGTAAAGGGTATTGGCAAATACCCTTGGCACAAGACGCCATCCCTAAGTCGGCCTTTGTCACCCCATTCGGCTTGTACCAATTTAAGGTCATGCCGTTTGGGATGAAAAACGCCCCGGCTACTTTTCAGCGGATGGTGGACCGCCTCCTAGATGGGTTCCAGGATTATACCTGCGCATACCTCGACGATATTGCCATTTTCAGCAATACCTGGCAGGAACACCTGACCCATATAGGAGCGGTCCTAGACAGGATTAGGGCCGCTGGTTTAACGCTGAAACCAGCCAAATGCAGCATAGGAATGGCTGAAGTACAGTACCTAGGTCATCGGGTAGGATGTGGCAAGCAAAAGCCGGAACCAGCCAAAGTAGAGGCTGTAGCTCAATGGCCCACCCCTAGGACTAAGACCCAGGTGTTAGCGTTCTTAGGAACGGCCGGATACTACCGGAAATTTGTCCCGAATTACAGTGCCCTGGCCAAACCTCTCACCGACTTGACACGTAAAAACCTACCCCGCCAAGTAACCTGGACCCCGGAGTGTGAACAGGCATTTCAGTTGTTAAAAGATGCATTGACAAATGCCCCTGTCTTGGCAGCTCCCAATCCAACTAAGCGTTTTCTTGTCCACACAGATGCTTCTATGTTTGGATTGGGAGCAGTATTAAGCCAAGTCGGGGCCGATGGCGGAGAACATCCCGTGGCTTACATCAGCCGGAAACTGTTACCTCGAGAAGTAAGCTACGCCGCCATCGAGAAAGAATGCCTGGCTGTGGTGTGGGCCCTGAAGAAATTACAGCCATATTTGTACGGACAAGCTTTTTCCCTGCTCACGGATCACAACCCGTTAGTATGGCTAAACCGGGTGGCTGGGGACAATGCCCGGCTGCTGCGCTGGAGTCTGGCGCTGCAGCCCTTTGACTTTAATATCCAGTACCGCCCGGGTAAACAGAATGGAAATGCTGATGGGTTGTCTCGGCAAACGGACCTAGAGAAATGATCCGTGAGCCTCCCCGGACATCCCCAAGCCGATCCGTGTTGGATCAGACTGTGTATGCCGGCTTGTGGGCAAGGGGGAGCAGTGTAGCGGATGGCACCAGGCAACCCTACAAAAATACTGTATAAAGCTGCATCCGTGTATCTGCTGTATTTTCTGTGTATTAAAGCCTTCCATTGTTTAGTTATGTCAGCCACCCAGTCTGACTACCTTGCTTCTGGCTCCAGATTAAAGTGGCTAGATACTGCTTTACTGGTGATGTGTTTAAGTTTTCTATTGTTTAATCAAGTGTTATCTGATTGCAGTTTGGTGTATATAAGTCTGTGTTGTTTGTCAAATAAAGTAGTTCAATCTTGCTGTAAAAGGCTTGTCAGTTATGCTCCTGAAACTGTGTGTCGTCCAGTTATTGGGATTGCTGTTGGGATATTGCTGTATTTGACCTGCTGGAAACCCTGCCTTTGGATTGACTATTTACTTGTTCCTGAGTCTCACTTGGATTATAAGCGGAGATAACCTGGGTAATATTGCATCTCTGCTACAGGATATTTTCCAGGTTATCCAGACCTGCGATGTTACTTTCTATCTTCCACCAGTCTAATTTTTTACTAGAGGTCCACTGAATTCTATTTAGATGTGTAAGCATACTGGCTTCCCATAGTTCCCTAATAACCGGGAAACCCAGGCCTCCCTTTGTTGTGTCAAGGTATAGTGTCTTTTTATTTATCCTAGGTTTTTTATCTAGCCATACAAAGCACAGAAGTTTCTTCTGTATATTTTCCATTATTTCTATTTTTATTTTCCCTGGTGCCATCCTAAACACATACATCCACCTTGGTATTACATAAGCCCTGATGGTATTAATCCTACCCATCCACGAGATAGAGGCTTGTCGCCATTTGTTAAGTTTGGTCTGTATCTCGTCTAGTATCTTATTACAGTTAAATTCTGCCGTGGCTTTGCCACTGGATGGGATTGTAATACCCAGAAATTCAATCCCGGAGCTAACCCACTGGAAAGGATTGGCGTCTTTTAATTTTTTTTGTAGTGCATTTGGTAGTGCTATACCAATTGCCTGAGTTTTCCCAATGTTTAATTTATAATTGAAGATTATGCTAGCTTTAGTGTACTAATAATCTTAATTTTAATAAGGACAGGAGGCGAGTATTTTGCATTAACTCTCTTTACTAAACTCCACAGCAGTAAAGAAAAACGTAAAGAGTAACAAATAAATCACTGAGCAGCATAGTATATAAGGGTCATGCTGCCTGTACACTTCCTCTTTCTTAAAGCGACATCCAAGTCCAGATAGAGCTCGAACATCCAGAAACTCAACGAAACGGTAACTGCGGTCTCTGGCGAGCGGAACTTGAGGAGACTCCTGGTAACGAGATAGGAGGAAAGACCAAACGAAGCCGTCATCCCATCTTACGGAGTCGTGAGGTTAACGAACCAGCGACCAGCGGAGGTCCTGAAGAGGGTTACACTGAAAGGAGAGTATAAAATCGGTTAGGTACTGAACCGTAACTGTTCACGCCTGTGGGCTTTAACAGAATGGTGTAAATTAGACAGTACAGACAGAATGTAAGCTGGCCATAGGCTAAATATGTGTAGGTGTAAGCATGTTGTACAACTAAACTGTCCGTCTAGATGGAAACACTGGGAATAGAGATGGAGGGGATACCGAATATGTCCAGAAGATAGTGGAACCACAATATGAATCCCAAATCCATCACCTTAAGATCCACTCCCCCGAGGAGTCAGGGTAGGGAACAAAAGGGAGGGAAAATACTCGCCTCCTGTCCTTATTAAAATTAAGATTATTAGTACACTAAAGCTAGCATAATCTTCAATTTTATAACATGACAGGAGGCTTCCTATTTTGCAATTTTAACGCTGAAGAAGTGACATCCCAGCAGAAGGGGGGGTGCGAAAATAAAATGTACGAAAAGTGGATTCCCTAGACCAGTCCGCCGTTCTGAGAATATCTGAGAGGGACGCCCCTGCCAGGAAGGCAGATGAAGCCGCCGCACCGCGAACGGAGTGGGCGCCGAATGCGGGGTCTATACCTGCGAGGGAAAGGATCCAGCGGATCCATCGGGCCAAGGTGGTGACCGAGACTGGGGCATGAGGGCGCACGTAGGAGACTAAGAGTTGGCCCGACGTAGAGGACCGGAGCGAGGAGGTAACCGAAACATACCTGCGGAGGGTGGACACGACGCAAAGCTGCGGGTCGTCGGGAAAAAATGGGTAAAAGACCGAGGTCGAACCCGACTTAGTGCGACGGGAAATGTGAAACGTGACCCCTTCAGGGGCCACTTCGAAAGCGTCCACGTCGAAGGCCCGAACGTCCGAAACCCGTCGGAAAGATACGAGACAGAGGAGGAAAGCGCACTTAGCGGATAGTTGGCGTAGGGAGAGGCGGTCATTCGGAAGCCAATCCCTGAAGAAGCGGAGAACCAGTCCCACATCCCATAGGTGAGGGTATCTGGGGGCTGGGGGACGGCGGAGCCGCATACCGCGGAGTAGGCGGCAGACCAGAGGATCTTTGCCGACCGGGAGGTCCCCGACGGGGGTGTGAGCCGCCGAAATCGCGGAGCGCACGACGTTGACCGAACGGTAAGAGCGGCCAGATGAAAACAAGGAGGAGAGAAAATTAAGAATCATGGGAATAGGTGCTGTAAAGGGATCGGAGTCCCGTTCCATGCACCAAGTAGACCAGGAGGCCCAAGCTGAAAGGTAACAGCGTCTAGTTCCCGGGGCCCATGAGTCCCATAAGAGGTCCCTAGCAGCCTGCGATAGTCCGCTGACTCGCCAGGAACCCCGGAAAGAGACCAAGCCACCAGGGGTAGCCGGTCTTCCAGGAGTAGTGGGTGGAGATGCCCTTTGGGATCCGTGAGCAGGTCCGGGAAGGATGGTAGGAGAAGAGGGTCCCTGTAGGAGGAGGCCAGGAGGTCCGGGAACCATGGTTGGCTCTGCCACAAGGGCGCTATGACAACCAGTTTGATCTGTTGCGTCCATATCTGGTGTAGTGTTCTCGCAATCATGGAGAATGGGGGAAAGGCGTAGGTTCCTGTCGACGGCCATTGTTGGAGAAATGCGTCTGTCGCCTTGCTCTCCGGGTCCGGGAGCCAGCTGAAGAACTCCGGGGTCTGGTGGTTGTTTCGAGAGGCAAACAGATCCAGGTGAAAGGGACCCCTCCGGGCTGCAAGGGCCCTGAAGATTCTCGTGTTTAGCTTCCAGTCGCTGACGTCTCTCCAGTGACGAGAGAACCAGTCGGCTGTGAGATTGATTTCTCCTGGCAAGTATTCTGCCTGTAGCGTGATGTTGCGAGGGAGGCAATAGTCGAAAATGCCTTTCGTGATATCCGACAGCAGGCGAGAGCGAGCGCCTCCCAGGCGGTTGATGTACTGGACTGCGGATACATTGTCCATGCGCAGGAGGATGCAGCAGTTGGATCTTTCCCGGGCCAAGCTGCGAATCGCGAAGGATCCTGCCAGGAGTTCGAGGCAATTGATGTGCATGGAGAGCTCCTGCGCCGCCCATGTTCCCCCCGTGGAGATGGTTCCGTTGGTGGCACCCCATCCCCACAGGCTGGCGTCTGATTCCAATACGAAGTCTGGGGCGTCTCCGAATATGGCCCTGCCGTTCCAGGCTTGCATGCTGTCCAGCCACCATGATAGTTCCTCGCGAACCTCCGTCGTCACCGGGACGGGTTGGTCGTAAGTGGGCCTGCGGCGTAGGTATTTCGCCTTGAGACGTTGCATGGCCCTGTAGTGGAGGGGACCCGGAAATATGGCCTGAATGGAAGCCGAGAGGAGTCCTACAATCCTGGCCAGATTGCGTAGTGGAAAGGAATCGAGACGGAGAACCCTGCGAATCTCCTTGCGAATGGCTGTAATCTTTGAGGCTGGTAGCCTCAGAGTACATGTCGTCGAGTCGATCTCGAAGCCGAGGAATTGTATCGTTTGGGTAGGGGTCAGCTCCGATTTCTGTTGGTTTATGATAAAACCCAAAGACTCCAGTAGGGATACTGCCAGGTGAGTGTGTTGGCGTAGTCTGTGTTCGTCTGCGCAGAAGATGAGGAGATCGTCTAAGTAGATGATGCATCGAATGCCCCTTGATCTTAGGTGGGCCACCACTGGTTTTAGGAGTTTGGTGAAGCACCATGGGGCTGAGCTGAGCCCGAAAGGGAGGCAAGTGAATTGCCAAGGGCGTCCGTGCCAGAGGAAGCGTAGGAGTGCTCGACAGTCCGGGTGCACCGGGACTGACAGATACGCATCCTTTAGATCGAGCCTGGTGAACCAGTCGTTGCTTCGAAGAAGGTCTCGCAGGAGGTGGATGCCTTCCATTTTGAAGTGGCGATAGACCACATATGCGTTGAGGGCGCGTAGATTGATGACGGGGCGGTATTCTCCCGATTTTTTCCGAACCAGGAAGATGTTGCTGAAGTAGCCGCCCCCGTCGCGGGCCGGCTGGATAGCCCCTTTGTCTCGGAGCTCGCGTAGCTCCGTGTTGACGAGGTTGTGGTCGGAGGATGACATGTGGATGGGGTGAGGGGGTCGAACCTGAAAGGGGGTCCCCACTAGGTCTATGATATATCCCTGTACAGTTTGTAGGATCCATGTGTCTGAGCATAGGGCGGCCCAATTCTGGAAAGAAAGGGAAATACGGCCCGCAGTGCGGGTACATGGTAACAGTGGAGGAATATGGGTCCTTACCTGCGGCAAAGCGGGAACGTCCGCGTCCGCGGGGTCCACGACCTCTATCCGAGCCTCTGGAAAAGGATTGCTGCCGATAGTCTCTTGTCGGGTAAAATGGTGTTGGTTGGGTGCGGGGGCCTGAAGGCCAAAATCGGCTGGCGGCACGGCCCCGTTGCCGGCCAGCCCTTCCAAAAACCCCTCTGGTAGGGTTGCTTCTGAAAACTCTGCGCATTGAGGACTGCGCTTTATTAAGGGAGGTGAACACGTTTACGTGTTTGTTGAGTTCCTTGAGGAACGGTTCACCAAATAGTTTCCCTTGTGCCTGGGGCCCAATCTCCTTTGTGCCAAGGTCTGCCAATTTGCCGTTAATACGGTACAACGCTGCTTTTCTTCTCTCCGAAGAGAGCGTAACATTGGTGTTTCCGATGAAACAAAAACACCGTTGTGCCCATTCACGAACATCATGTGCCCATTCCCTGATGTCCTCAGCGGAGAAGGAATCGGCTTTGGTGTAGGCATCATCAGCCAGATACATAATGCGAGCCAGGGGGCCTACAGAATCCAGCAGGTTATCTTGGGCGCCCCATAGGCCTTTCTCTACCCCTCGGCGAGGGTCTCTACCACTGCGCGTCATGAAGGTTGACATAACCTTATCGAATTCCGGGGTCTGAGCGACCTTATCCGGCAGGGAAGGGCGTGGGCATTCAGACCTGAGACGGCTGCGGACCTCTTTCTCCAGAGGTTTGCGGAGCCACAGGTGCATAAACCTTGCAAGGTGTTCTGGAGGCGACCAGTCACCTGATCTGGGGTGCCGAATGTTGCGGGGGTCGAACATCACCTGGCCTGAGGGGTCCAAGATGGCGTCTGAATCAAGAGGAGGCTCTGCGTCCGCAGTGTCCTCAGCATCTCCTCTCTGGGCCGCACCCAGTAGGGTCTCTCGCATAAAAGCGGAGACAGATTTCTCGTCCGAGCCCCATGCGTCGTAGTCCGAGTCAGAGGCGTCAGCTTGCCATTCATCCAGCACTGACATGGACTGTGCGTCCTGCTCTTCGTCTGAAGAGTACTCCTGACGCGGGGCCGGGGTGTGTAATTTGGCAGACTTGAGCTTGGCAGGTGCCTTACCCTTAGGCGGTTTGGGTGTGTAGTCTTCGCCTTTGTCATGGCGTTTTTTAGGGCGGGAATCCTCCCGTGCTTGGTGGTCGGACAATTCAGAATCCGATTCGTGGCGTGGACGTCTGCGTTTAGGTACGTCAGGAGCCGAAGCTCGGGCCTTGGAGAGTGCCTTCTCCACAGAGGCAGCGACAGCTGCGTTAATCATGGCCTGGAAGTCCACAGGGACGTTCTGGGAATCTTCCATGTTAGGGTAGGCTTATAGGTCACTGAGAGGCACAACAATGAACGGGCACCCAGGTCTTGATAGTAGGCGTAGGGTCAGATTTGGAAGTATGGTGGGAACAAGCCCAGAATAACCCCAGCAGGGTATAGTAGTGACCTTATAAACTGGGGCTCACCCAGTTAGAGAGAACTGCCACAGCTAGTCTCCCAGTAAGCAGCGTCTTTATAGTGGGGGCTCACCCCGGTTGCACAGGGTTGGTACCCTTAAGTGCAGGCCACAATAACAATAAACAGGCAGCAGCACTGACCTGACTGACCCAGCCACAGGATAGCTTGATAGAAGCAGATGAGGCACAGAGACTGAGTAGCAGGTTGAAAGCAGCAGATGGAGTTGCTGGAGCAGGTAATCCTTCAGTCACAGGGGTGTCAGCCACAAAAGGTGTGAAAACAGCAGCTTAGGAGGTAACAGAAAGCTAACACAGCCACCCTGAGTCCCTAATGAGATGCACGAGGCAAAACTAAGATGGCCGCGAGAATCTCGCGATATCCGCGATCCAAAATGGCGGCCGCGAGGTAGGCCGCAAGCCGGGGACTAAATTTTGAGGCCGGCCGCGGGCGGAAGCGGGCCGGCGCGAAAACGGCCGCGAATAAAACCGGCCGCAAGGAGGAAGCCCAGGAGGGCACTCCAGGGTAGGGGGGCAGAGGGGGGACCTGGGGAGACCAAGGGGAAGCCCAGAGGGGCAGAAGGAGGTAGGAAAACCCACAGAAAGCCCCTGGTCCCCCAGCCCTGGTATAGAACAAGGAAATAAAATGAAAGGCTAAAACAATGATAATAAAGAATATTGAAATAGCAAGAAATAAACAAGTATTACACTGAATGAATAACAAGTAGTGACAATAAATGTATAAAGCTCCAGGGGAGCCAATATTCTGACCTGTCTGCGATGGAGCAGTAAAGAAAGAGGAAGTGTACAGGCAGCATGACCCTTATATACTATGCTGCTCAGTGATTTATTTGTTACTCTTTACGTTTTTCTTTACTGCTGTGGAGTTTAGTAAAGAGAGTTAATGCAAAATAGGAAGCCTCCTGTCATGTTATAAAATTTGATACCTCCCCATATTCATATATTGTCTTTAATAGCTCCGGGGTTGAACTTTCCGGTGCAGATATTGTCAGGAATATGTCGTCGGCATATGCTGAAATCTTGTATTCTGAACTCCCCATTCTTACTCCCTTAATGCAGCCATTTTGTCTAATCATATTTGTTAGTGGTTCTAATGTTATTATATACAGTAAGGGAGCTAAAGGGCAAACCTGTCTGGTTCCATTTTGGATCCTAAACCAGTCTGATTCTATATTTTGACCTATTACCTTTGCAGATGGATTCTCATATAGGGTCATAATGGCATCCATCATTATCTGACCAAATCCCATAGCTTTCAATGATTCTTCTAGGAAGACCCAGCTGACCCTGTCGAACGCTTTTTCTGCGTCCAATGACAGGGCCAGCATGGGTTCCCCCCGTCGATGAGCGACCTCAAAAATGTTGATTATCTTCCTTACATTATCTCCAGAAACTCTTCCCTGCAAGAAACCCACTTGATCCCTATGGATCAATAAGTCCATACAGCCCCTTAATCTGTTAGCCAAAATGGCAGCATAAATTTTAGTGTCAGTATTTATTAGGGAAATTGGGCGGTAGTTTTTTATGTTTGTGGGGTCTTTCCCTGGTTTTGGGATTGGCAGAATTGCCGCTTGCATCGATTCTGCGGGGAAGTGTTTGTTACTTATTACTTCATTAAAGAACTTTGTTAAGTGGAGCGTTAGTTTCGGGGCTAGTTTTTTAAAAAAGATACCTGCATATCCATCTGGGCCCGGTGCTTTGTTGTTTTTTAGATGTTTTATTGCCCTTGTTACCTCGATCTCACTGATCTGCATGTCTAATTGTTTAATTTGATCTTCTGTCAATTTGTTTAAGTGAGATCTCTCAATATAATTTTTTACCTGTTCACGGGAGAATCCCTTATCAGGTAAATTATAGAGGGAGTGGTAAAATTTCTCAAATTCCGCACCTATATGTTTCGGTGATATTGCAATTTTGTTGCCATTGATAATTTTGGCTATTCTAGCTTTGGCATTTCCTTTCTGTAGTTGTTTAGATAAGATTTTCTCTGGTTTATTGCCTAAGTAGTAATATTTCTGTTTTGCATGTAGCAAAATTTTATTTGCTCTTATTATCAATTTTTCATTTATTTCTTTCTTAGTTTGTTGGATCATCACATCTTTATCTGCTTGAGGTGTCTGTTTATTACTTCGGGTAAGGTTTTCTAATTTTATGTATAGGTCTGAAAGTTTAGCTGTGCGTGATTTATTCAGATATATTTCTCTGCTGATAAGGTTTCCTCTAATAACACACTTGTATGCATTCCATACATTGGTCATTGAGGTCTCCTCCCCAAGATTTTCCTTAAAATAAAGATCTGTCAACTGTTTCAGTTCTTCTACATATTCCTTATCATTCAAAAGGTATTCTTTTATTTTCCAGCTTGGTCTGAATTTTCCTTTGTTAAATCTAAATGTATTTATCAGGGCGCTATGATCTGACCATGCAACTTCCATTATATCACTTTTTCCACATTCCTCAATCAGATGTGCATGTACAAGACACATATCTATTCTAGAGTATGATCTAAAACCTCTAGAATAGAATGTGTAATCCCGCAGGCCCGGATGGATAGTTCGCCATAGATCGTACAGTTTGTATTTAGCCAGAAATTCACTACATGATTTTGCTAGCCCTAATAGGGATCTATCCATCTTAGCACCGCTACATAATTTTTTATCCCATACCGGGTCCAGAATACAATTAAAATCACCTGCCAGTATGAAGGATCCCTGAACGAGGTCATGTACCTTCTGCATGAGCCCGTTCAGGAAGCCCACCTGGCCTCTATTAGGTGCATATATGTTTAATAGTGAAAAAATTCTATCATCCAGTTTACAGATAAGGAACACATACCGTCCTTCAGGGTCTATTATTTTATGTATTAGTTCATATTTACATCTTGCCGCAATTAATATGGCAACCCCCCTTTTCTTTTGTGTCATCAGAGATGAGGACTCCATGTAAGGGTATTTGCTAAAGGTGGTTCTATTAGCAAATTCCCTATTCCAGTGTGTTTCCTGTAGCATAGCCACATCTATTTTCTGTTTTACCAAGAAGTCTAGAAGGGTTATTCTCTTTTGGGGCAAATTCAGACCCTGAACATTTAATGATAATAGTTTAAAGGTCATTTCAGGGTATGGAGAGTTTTTATTATTTCTCTCTCTTTTCCCCTCTCCCCTCTGCCCCCCCCCTCCTCTCTCCCCTCCTCCCTTTGTAGGATCTGTCTCCACAATACAAACATACATAACAACATAAACAAAAGCAAATTTTTTATCAATTCGCTTCCCAATATCCCATTTCCTATAATTCATCTTTTCCCACATAAGATGAACTTACATCGAGGTCAATGTGGTGGTGGTGTGTCAAAAATAAACATTAAACATCAAAAGGGGGGAGGGAGGGGGGAAAGACCGAAAGAAAGAGAGAAAGAAAGAAAAGGAAGGAGAAAGAAAGGGAAAAAAAAAAGAAAGAAAGAAAGAAAGAAGGGAAAAAAAAAAAATTAAATACACATATGTCCTATCAATACTATATTCATAGACATTTCCAATATTAGCATCGTAGACATCAGAACCTTAAATCTCGTATATTAATCATCAATATAAGTATTGACCCAGAAGTTTGTCTGTACTACTTAGTGAAGGAAAAAAAAAAAAATAAAAAAGAAGACAGGGAAGAAAGAGAAAGAGACAAAAAGAGGAAGAGAGAGAGAGAAGAAAAAAAAAATAAAAAAAAATAAATAAAAAAAAAGGGATTTTCACCTATGCCCTGTTAATACCATACACATGCACCTTCCTAACGTTAGTCTCATAGTTATCAGTACATAATCAACAATATGTGCAAAACAGAACAAAGCATGTGTCTATACATCTTGAAGAGGAAAAGGAGAGAAAAAAAAAGAAAAAAAAAAAAATTCCATGTGCCCAATTATTGTAACTATACGTATTCCCAGTACCAGCATTATAGTTGTCGGTGTTGCGATATATGCTAGAAATCGAGACGTTTATCTCTGCGTCTCAGTGAAAATAAAAAAATAATATATATAAATAAATAAATAAATAATCACATGTGCCCTATTAATATTATACACGTGTTCTTTCCTGGTATTATCATCGTGATTATCAGTGTCTAATTCTCATACATTATCAATTAAAAAAAAAAAAAATATTATAAAACAAAAGATTGGAAGAAAATAGATAGAAAATAAATAAATAAGTAAAAGGAGTTCCTATGTGCCCTATTCATATACATTCCTAATATTCACATCGTGGTTATCAGTGCCTTAATTCTCATACCTTAATCAACAAAAAGGAATTCATATACATCCTATTAATACTTTACACATACACCTTCTTAGTATACACATCGTGTCTATCAGTGCCTTAATTCTCATATCTTAATCAGCAATATATACAAAAAGTCGAAACATTTATCTGTGCCCCTTAGTGGAGAAAAGAGAGAGAAAAAAAAAACATATATATATATATATATATATATATATATAATAAGATTCACATGTGCCCTGTTAGTACTATACACGTGCACTCCTAGTATTAGCATCATAATTATCAGTACCTAGTTCTCATACCTTAAATCGACAATATCTACAAAAAAAAAAAAAAGTTTATCTCTACCTCTTAGTGAGAGCCCCCCCACCCCCACCCCCTTCGATCACTCCAAAGCTCTCTTTCCCTTGTGCAGGCCTTAACTCCTCGTTATTCTGGCGTTCCCCTGGTGTCACCCAGGTTTTCGTCCAACCATTTTTGTGCCTCTTTAACCCTCTCAAAAGAGAATGTTCTATTATTTCTCATAACGCATATTTTTACAGGGAAGCCCCACCAATATCTCAGTTGCCTTTGTCTCAGGACATCTGTGATTGTTTTGAAGGACTTTCTTGCTTGGCGTGTGTGGAAAGATAAATCCTGAAAAAAAGATAGCTTGGAAAATCTTTCTCCCTTAGGCTCAAAGGATTTCTTTGCCTGCATGATTTTCTTTTTAACTCCGTCTGATGCAAATCTGACAATAATGTCTCTAGGTAGATCTTCCGGGACATTTGTTGGTTTCCAGCATCGATGTGCTCTCTCTATATCTACTTCACGCAGATCCAGTATTCCCATGGTTTTAAACAGATCTAATAGATGAGACACTATATTTTCTTGGTTTACCACTTCGGAGATACCACGGATCCTTATATTTTTCCTTCTGCTTCTATCCTCTAAATCGGACATTTTCAACTCCATCTCTTGTACTTTTAGATGTATTGTTGTGAGTCTTTCTTCTGCATCCTTAATAGATATCTCCATGTGTTCCACTTGGTCCTCAGTATTCTTGATTCTGTCCCCCAGTTTCAATATATCCTCTTTAAATTCTCCAAATTGAGAGGTGAACTCTTTTTTGATCAGTTGGAGTTGAAGCTCCAGGCATTTTTGGAGATATTCAGGGGAGATACCTCTACTTTCTATTTCGCCAGAGCTATCCAGCAATTTAGGAGTTTCAGTTTCTAAAGTGTTCAGACTATAGTCCTGTATGTTAGTAGAGTCTAGATTATCAGTAATTTTGGTGCCTTGGGGGGAGAAGTGGGCTTCTATTCCTTGGTCTTTTCTCTTCCCCGTCTCCAGGATTCGTTTATCTTTAGTTTTTATCTTTCTGGGGACCTGATTATGCTCGTTGCCCCTTTTAGTAGCCATTGTTAGGGTGTTTTCTCTTTCTCCCCTCCTTTGCTCTCCTCTCCTTCCCCCCTCTCCGCGTTTCTACTTCTGTATGCAGGTGTATACTCTGCAATAAGATACCAGCACAACCGATAAGTCCAGAGTATATAGCAAGGTCTTATTCCCCTTACTATATTCCACAGATTCTCAACGTTAAATGGGTCAAGTTATAAGGGGTTAATCTTTATCGGAGTGCTGTATATAGGTAAAAAAAAAAAAAATTTATGCAGAGAAAAGAAAAAAGTGCTTATATAGAGAGCTAGGGTTATTTTTCCCCCGTCTTTTTAGGTTTCTATACACTTTATGAGTTTGCCTGTCCCTTTAAGCAGATATAAGACTTGTACAAAAACCTATCTCTCTGTGAGAGGGTTTAAGGTACATAGGTATTTCAGCATATATACAGCATTTGTGCTTAGAATGTTCAAGCAGCCAACAAGAGGAGAAAAAAGGGGGTATACTGTGCCTGTCTTCTGGTCGTTTGGCAAGTCAGTTTCTCTTCCGTTTATCTCTTTGCTAGTGGGGCTGTTTCTCTTTCTGAGTTCTCCCCTTAACTTCACGGCGATAGATTGGCGCGGTTTTCCGGTCCTCCATTCAGCTGCCCGTCCGACTGATATTCAGCCAAACATAGCTGGACGGTTTCTCAGAAGGAAGGGGGTCCACACTTGCAGAGGCACCCACAAAAATGGAGTGGTTTCGCTGACGATTCCGGAGGGTAAGAATCCTTTCCGCAGCCCTGTTGTAGCGTTTCATCGAGGGCACATCCCGCTCTCACCACCGTTCCACAGCCTCAGACGCTCCGCCCTGTAGCGTCTACGTCATCACGTCTCCTCACCGTGATCACCCTTGTCTCTGTCTCTTAACCCCCTCACTCCCCTTGTCTCTGTCTCTTAACCCCTTCTCTCCCCTTGTCTCTGTCTCTTAACCACCTCACTCCCCTTGTCTCTGTCTCTTAACCCCTTCCCTCCCCTTGTCTCTGTCTCTTAACCCCTTCCCTCCCCTTGACTCTGTCTCTGCCCCCCTGTCTCTCTGTCCCCCTCCCTCCCTCCCCCCCTGTCTCTCTGCCCCCCTCCCTCCCTCCCCCCCTGTCTCTCTGCCCCCCTCCCTCCCTCCCCCTGTCTCTCTGCCCCCCTCCCTCCCCCTGTCTCTCTGCCTCCCCTCCCTCCCTTCCCCTTACCTTGATCCCTGGTGGCTAGTGGGGGCAGCCGGGGGATGTCTGCACGATACTTGCAGACATCCTCCATGATGACCGACACGGCAGTCTATTATGACGGACAGCTGTCCGTCATAATAGTCTGCCGTGTCGGGCAGCATGGAGGATATCTGCACGTATAGTGCAGACATCCCCCAGCTGCCCGATTGTCCCTGGTGCCTAGTGGGGCAGCAGAGGAAGTCTGCGCGATGAGCGCAAACCTCCCCTGCTGCCGCCCGGCACGCTCGCCGGGACTTCTGTGACGAAAGCGGAAGTTCCCGGCTTCTTCACAGAAGCACCTGCGGTCGTGCCGGGCGGAAGCAGGGGAGTCTGCGCTGGTTGCGCAGACATCCCCTGCTGCTAGAGAGGGGGATCCAGATCCCCTGCAGCTCTGCTGGGGACCTGGATCCATGTCTTATAATCTGACCTCAGATTATAAGAAGACCTCGATTATAAGACGAGGGGTAGCTTTCAGATTTTTTTTGTCTTATAATCGAGCAAATACGGTAGTATTACCACTACACTTTTTGCGAAAGAGCTTAGTGGTAACTATTGCTTTCAATTCTAAGTATGAGATCTAAAAATGGGATTTCTTGTTTGTCTGTAATTAAAGTGAACTGTCAATTTAGATTGTTATTCTATATAAAGGTTGGCAGAAGATGGCGCACATTTTTTTTTATCATAGTGGATTTAAATAAAGCTACTTATTTTTAATGGAATCTCCTACGGTGCACAAATGCAGCTTCTTCTTTTGGGAATTTGCACATAAAGGCTTTAACTTATAGAAACGCCGACATCGACAGAGAACATTTTGAGACAACGTGCCTTATCCCTACACGCTGTCCATTTGCAGTTTGGACCTCCATGTTGATTTTGTTGCATTACTGGGCACACTGTGACATATTTAATGGACAAACAGTGGCATATTTTGTTTTTTTTTTTTTCCTTTTTTTTTTTTTTTTTTTTTTTTTTTTTAGCCATCAGACAATTGTTGTTTCTCAGATTCCTCTTGATTGAAAGTTCAATCGATTTATTTTTAATTGCATCCTTTGGCCATTTTATTTATTACCAAATTGTTATTTCCATAGTTTCTATTGGTCTTCTTTTTTTCTTCTTTCATTTTTAATATATAATCTTTTTCTTTATTATTATGTGATAGACATACACAAATTGGTAAAATTCCCAATTTACTTCCTTGAAGCAATTAAACTAAGACATACAAATCGAGTTGAGTTCAATGTAATCAAGTATTTTCTATGATTAATTTCTATTCCTATTTTGTCTCAATCTCTCAACCAATCCTCATTCATTCCGTTCAGGGGGGTACAGAGATCAGGGGGGGGGGGGGGGGGTCTTTGGATGAGGGAGTCAGTCCATCTAATAGTTGTTATAAGTTTTCCAAGGTGCCCAAATTTGATGGAATTTGTCTAATTGGTCCAACTTTTGGTAAAAAGCTACCTCCATTTTATACTGGAAGTCTATTTGCTGCATAACCTCTGACCATTGGATACCTCCTTTCTTTTTCCATTGTCTAGCTATGCATATTTTACTCGCTAGTAGTATATGCAAGGTGAGTATTCTCTGATACTTATTTCCAGTCAGCTGGATGTTAAAAAGAAAGGATTCTGCTCCAAGACTAAAGTTAAGGCCCATCAAGCTACTCAGTAGATCTTGAAGCTTCAGAATGGTAGGTTTTAGGTATGAGCAATGCCACCAGATATGGGACAGTGAACCTATTTCTCTGTCACACCTCCAGCATATGGGGGTTAAGTCTGAGTTTATCCTATGTAATCTAGTTGGAACTAGGTACCACCTTGTGTTGATTTTATACTGTAGTTCCCTAAGATTTATACTGTGTACATTTTTTAGCAACAGTGATATTGCGTGCGCCCAGTCATTATAAGTAAGGCTTACTCCTAGATCATTCTCCCATTTAATCCATGGAGTTGCCCTCTCGGGTGACTGTAGATTAGACAAAAAATGGGATACACTCGACACTATTTTTTTCTTTAAATGTTTCGCTATTAATTCCTCTAATGGTCCCCTCTCAAGTGATATTTTCCCAGAGAGATAGTGTTTCACTCTCAGATAGTTGAACAATTCCCTTGGTGGGAGATTCCAATTAGCCTGCAATGTATCAAAGGAATGCATTTCGCCTTGGGGTGCTAAGTCAGTTAGACTTTTAATATTCTTCAATTTCCAATTTTTTAAATCAATATTTCCTATGTCAAATTGCAAGACCTCAATTGGGGTGTCCAAGGGGATTTGATTTGATCCTCCAGAGATACTTTTCTTTAGGTCTGCTATGATGGTACAAAGATGATTCAATATTGGATTTTTAAAAAGACATCTCCTATCCCTCAATCTCTGGCTCCAGAGCAGATCGAAAGGCTCAATCTGTCCCGTATCAAATCTTTCAATTTCCAGCCATCGTGGGACTATGTTTGAGGAATTGTCCCAAGCTAGGGTGTGCGCAATCATGGAAGTGTTATAAACAAAATGTATGTTAGGGAAAGATATACCGCCTGATTTATTATCGCGTTGCATTAATTTTAAATTAACTCTAGGTTTCTTATTCTGCCATACAAAATTCACTAGTAGTTTGTGTATATTATTTAGAATGTCAGGATCAACTCTAAGTGGTATGTTCCTAAATAGGTATGATATTTTAGGGATTACATACGCATTCACTGTTTCAATTTTACCCAACCAGGATATTTCATACTTTTTCCACTCAATTAATTTCTCCTTAATTTCTCTAAGTTTAGATTCAAAATTTAGTTTTATCGTATCTTCCAACTGTAGTGTGAGCTTAATCCCTAGATATTCTATATGTTTTTGTGTGCAATTGAAACCAAACCTAGTTTTAATATTTGCCTGATCATTGATATTGACGTAAGCCAACAATATTTGGGTTTTATCGAAATTTAATTTATAGTTAGAATACTTACTGAATTCTTCAATCAAGGTTATTATATTTGGGATGGTATTTATTGGATTGGTCAGGGTTAGCAGTACATCATCTGCATAGAGAACAATTTTATTATCTATTGTGTTAATAGTGACCCCTTGAATGTCTTTTGATTTTCTTATCATGGAGGCCAATGGCTCCATCGCAAGTGTGTACAGCATAGGGGCCAGGGGGCAACCCTGCCTCGTTCCATTCTTTATTCCAAACCACTGGGAATGGATCATATGTCCGGAAACCCTAGCTGTTGGACAGGAGTAGAGGGCCATTGTACCATCCCCGAAAAGGCCCTCGATGCCGAAGGCCCTCAGCACCATTTCTAAATAGCGCCAGTTGACTCGGTCGAAGGCCTTTTCGGCATCGAGGGCCATCAGGGCGGTAGGTTTCTTTTGCAAGTTTATGTGATAAATTGTATTAAAGAGACGTCTGGTGTTATCAACGGTTCCCCTCCCTATGACAAAGCCATTCTGGTCTTTATGAATCAGGTCCGGCATCACAGGCTTTAACCTCTCCGCAAGTATCTTTGAATAGATTTTTATATCCAGGTTAATTAAGGAGATCGGCCTATAATTTGCCGGCGATGTCGGATCCTTATTGGGCTTTGGGATCGGGGTAATCGAGGCCTGGAGGAGCTCCTCTGGGAATGTATCTTTATTTGATATTTGTGTAAATAACCTAAGGAGGATTGGGGCCAGCAGTTCTTGAAATTTGAGATAATACAAGGCTGAAAAGCCATCTGGCCCAGGGGCCTTACCTCCCTTAAGTGTTTCAATATTATTCCTGACCTCATTGATGTTAATTGGACTATTGAGGGCTATCCGTTGGGCTTGTGTAATCTTTGGCAAATTTAGTGTTTCCAAATAAGCAGAGATTTCTGTTGGGGAGTGTTTAATTTCTTCTAGGTTATAGAGAGCACTATAGTAGTTTTCAAATGCCTTACTAATTTGTCTTGGAGAAAGCAACTGTTTATTTTTAATTACTAATTTTTTTATTATTTCGCAGCTTTGTTTATTTTTAAGTTTACTGGTCAGAAGTTTTCCAGTGCGGTTTGCGCCATGATACCAGCTTTGTTTTAAACGTGTTATAGATTTATTGATATTTTCAAACAGTTTTTCTTTTATTTGTCCTCTAACTGTAACGATTTGAGATAATAAGGATACGTCCAAGGATTCCTTGTGCTGTCTTTCCAAAATGGCCAACTTTATATACAACTTATTTATTGGTTCCCCTCTTTTCTTTTTTTCATTTGCTCCAATTTTTATCAGTAGTCCTCTTATATAACATTTTAACGTACACCACAAAGTAGCATCGGACACCTCCTTATTATCGTTGATCTCCAAGAATGTTTTTATTTGTGTTGCTAAATATTTTTCATTGTCTTTTAATTTTAAAAGATTTTCGTTCAAGCGCCATCTATCTCGAATTTTATATTCAGAGTTGTTTTTAACTGTTAAGAAGATAGGCGCATGGTCGGACCATGTTATCCCTCCTATTTTCGTATACGATATTTTTTCCAATAAGTCGGCTCTAGTTATAAAATAATCAATCCTAGAATATGATTGGTGCACCTGTGAGTAAAATGTATAATCACGGTCTTCTGGGTGATTCACTCTCCAACAGTCATAAAGCTGATGCTTATTTAAAAATTTTTGTAGTGTGGGAGATAAATTTGTAATTTTTTGACTGCTACTTCTATCTTTTTTACTATCCGCTGGGCAATTAAAGTCCCCTGCAATAATCAGAAAACCAGTTTGCAACTCTTCTATTCTGTTCATAAGTTTCTCTAAAAATGTACCCGAGCTTTGGTTTGGGGCGTAAAGATTTACTAAAGTATAGAGGATATCATTTATTTTAGCTATCAATATTATATGTCTCCCATTTTTGTCTGTTTCAGAAAATACTTGTTCATATTTTATCTTGTTGGACACTACTATGGCCACTCCCCTTTTCTTTTTATTTCCCTGTAAGTTTGACTGTCCCACTACTGGATATTTTAAAAATCTCCAGGGTCTGTCCATATTGTCGACCCAGTGTGTTTCCTGGATAAACCCAATGTCAATTTTGTTCTCCTGCAGTGTGTTATATAGGCATCCCCTTTTATATATTGTATTGAGGCCCTTGGAGTTAATTGACATTAGGTTGATAGACATGACTCGCCAACATACTCCCATCCTCTACCCTCCCCCCTCCCCTCATCCCCCCCCCCACCGAACCTCATTCCATACCACACATTCACCACATCATTCACACTGTGCTCCCCTTGCCCCAATGATGTCTTGGGGCAAAAGCGGGCAATAACATTCAGCATTTGGGCTCCTATCTAAAAGATATCAGCCTTTATGCTTGTTCCTGCGAACCCCGCAGGAAATAGGTAAGCCCACCGGTAGATGCGAAACATGCCGTCTGTTACTATTATTTGATATTTCAATAATTTGCAATCCCGTCCTTCCCCTCTACAAAAAAAAAAAAAGTATGAAACAGCAGGAGGGGAGGACAATGACATCCCGAAGTTATCTCATTTTATTTCCCCCTTCCATGTTTATTTTTTTTTTTTTTTTTTTCTTCTCCCTGATCACTTCCTCAGGGCAACCAATCGATGGTCTTTATTTATGTATGGACTATTATACAATTGTAAAAAAAAAAAAAAAAAAAATAAAAAAAAATTGGATTCATCTGACCATAGGGTTATTTATATTAATTGTTTTATATTAAGTATGTTGCTCCTTCCTCAATATTTGATAAGTGACCCGATCTTTGTCTCCCTATTTCCTCTAAAGGAACTCAATTGACAACTCCTCCCCCACTTCAGGTTCTACCCAGTTGTCCTGCATGACCTGTATAATTAAGGAGAAAATATGGTCACTTTAGTAGCCGTTAATGATACGACGAATCCTCCGCTCCATTTACCCCTCCCCCTCCCTCTCCATCTCTCTTCACTACCACCTCCCTTCATGCTTGACCCATGGTTTCCCCTTTGTGTTCCCTACCCTCTTCTTCTTTACTGAATCTGGATGCCCTAGTGTAATAAAGTGTGATGTGATACCTGCATTTATTACTGCATGGATTTTTATACATAATTAGAATTCGTACTATATAAGTGTAGTAGGGGCTTTATGTCCCTACCCTGCGAACTTTATTTTTTCTTCCTTCCCTTTCTTTTCATTTCCCCCTCCATTTGCAAAAAAAAAAAAAAAAAGTGTCAAGTGTGATTGCGTCTTAAATAATTCAGTGATCCCTAAATGTATATCTATTGAATGTTGCATTTAAGTGTAGTTATAAAGTCTCAGTGATTATGGAGGGACTCAAATTCATTATTCCCTTCATTATGTGTGTCCTTTAAAGTACTATTAGTGTCTCTATTGGTTAATCTTGTGTGTCATAATATAAAGTGTAATTCATTTATCTAACGGGTATCCTGTATCATCCCTTCCCCCATACAAGTTCAACCCTTCAATTTGAATCTTCCTATATCTCTAGGGAGGGGAGATGGGAGAACCTCTGTACTATTGATGTCGGGAATATTTAGGAGCTATAATCTAATTTTCCTCCCCACTCTTCTCACCCCTCCCGTGGGAGAGGGAGGGAGAGAGGGAGGAGAGAGGAGAAGATAAGGAGGAAGAGAAAGAACACCTAAAAAGGGAAAAAAAAAAAAAAAAAAAACAGATTCCCTTTAAGATAAGTCCCAGACTGTCATTTTTTCCTTTAGTTCAGCAGGTTCTTTAAAGAGATATGATTCGTCTTTATATCTGATCCATAAAGCTGTCGGGAATGTCCATTTATATTTGATGTCTCTTTTTCGGAGGATTTGCGTCTGTTCTGCAAAGGCTCTTCTGTTTCTCCGTGTTGTTGATGATAGATCGGCGAAGAGCTTAATCGTCTTAATTTCTTCATCTTCAATGAGTTTTTCCCTGGCTCTGTTCATGATCATATCTTTGAGATAAAAATGGGTGAAACGAACTATAACATCTCTAGGTAGAGAAGGGTCGATTCCTTTAGGCTTAGGTACTCTATGAAATCTCTCGAAGGGGTGAACCCCCAGCTCGTTAGGTACTAGGTAGAACTTAAATATTTTCTCCAGAAAAGACTTTAGATGCTCTTGTAGTATAGTTTCTGGGATCCCTCTAATCCTAATATTTTTTCTCCTCGCCCTATCTTCCATGTCCGTGACTTTATTTTCAAGTAGCTTTAGTTTGATTTCCATTCTTCTATTTGCCTCCTGTAGGTTCTTATTGTCTTCTTGAATTGAGATTAGGGCGTTAGAGTGTTGGTTTAGTTTTTCTGAGAGGGACCCGATTTCTGATCTGAGTTCTCCAGTATTATCAATCATATCTTTTTTTAATTTCCCATATAGTTCCTCTAACATTACGGCTATTGCCTTTTGCGTCAATTGTTGTGGTTCCGTGTTTAACTGGGGGAAATCCTCTTCAGACATAGAAAATGGCTGTGCTTCTGCATGTTTGCTCAGGCCGGGGCTGTCTATTGGAAGAGATTTTCTGTGTTTTCCCTGTAGATTTTCTTGGGCTTTTGGGGAGTAAAAGGAACTAATCTGTCTGTTCCTTTCCCTGTCTCCTAAAGTTGGTTTTTCTTTTTCTAAAATTTTATCTTTATCTTTTTTTGGGCCCATTTCGACTTGAGAGATATTTCAGTAAATAGTTGTACGTTCTCACTATTTGCTGATTCAGAGAGAATTTCAGCTGTTTGGTAGTATCCAGTAAGTATTGCGATTGACGTTGTTAAAAATAGATACTATTCCATGGTAGATTAAGGAGAGCAATAGCTTTAAGTCCAAACTCCTATAATTAGTTAATTCAGGTAAGCCGAAAACTTTGCAGGGTTTAATTGTATTGTTTGGATTTTATTACGGTTGTAGAAGGAAAACTGTAGCAGGTTTGGAGAAGTATTAAGACCTCTGATAGCTTATCGAACGGCCACAGAGATTCAGTCCTGTATAATAGGTCTGATTTGTATAAACTGGGTGAACGTCCAGGCCCTGCACGAATGCCTTGTATAGAGTAGCCCAGTTATTCCAATTCTGTTTAAATAATGGTGAATGGAAGACCATATAGATGTAAAAGGTCTTTAAACGGTCCAACTGGATAGAGCTGAAAATATATTTGTTCAAACATACACAAAATCCTGCACAATATAGCTCTCGTTCAATTTCAATTTACATTTCCACAGTATAAATGCTATTCTGTGGTAATCATAAGATGGCAGTCCGAAGAGTCCTAACGCCTGTGGTTAATTTATTTATCTGAACAGAGGACTTAGATGGGATTAAATGCAATGTTCACTTATCCCCAGTATTCCAATTCCATAAAAAAAAAAAAAAAAAAAAAAAACATATAATAGGAAAAAAAAACAGTGGCATATTTTAACAGGCAAACTGGCTGTTGTATATTTTAATGACAAAATGACTGTGGCATGTTAATTGGTGCCTGACAGTGGTATGTTCTGTGGGGCAAATTTACACTGTGTCATACCAAATTGTGTGTGTGCAATATGAGTGCAAGCCATGTGCTGTTGGTGCAATATGAGTGCAAGCCATGTGCTGTTGGTGCAATATGAGTGCAAGCCATGTGCTGCGGGTGCAATATGAGTGCAAGCCATGTGCTGCGGGTGCAATATGAGTTCAAGCCATGTGCTGTGGGTGCAATATGAGTGCAAGCCATGTGCTGTGGGTGCAATAATAGGTGCATGACAATTGCTGTGGGTGCAATATAGGTGCATGACAAGTGCTGTGGGTGCAATATAACTGCTAGCCAAGGGCTGTGGCTATGGGGCTGTGTTACTTCCTTTAGGTGCAATGATTTTAGGAGGCAGCAAAAATATTTAGGAGCCAGACAATCAAGCAAACATAAACGCAATTCATAAACACACACGCCTACTTCACATATATACACACACACTTACTTTACGTATACACAAATATACAAACACGTCACTCACACCTACTTTACATATACACATATATCCAAACACCTCACACACACCTACTTTACATATACATATATATATACAAACACCTCACACACACCTACTTTACATATACACATATATCCAAACACCTCACACACACCTACTTTACATATACATATATATATACAAACACCTCTCACACACCTACTTTACATATACACATATATCCAAACACCTCACACACACCTACTTTACATATACATATATATATACAAACACCTCTCACACACACACTTTACATATACCCATATATACAAACACCTCTCACACACACACTTTACATATACCCATATATACAAACACCTCTCACACACACACTTTACATATACCCATATATAGAAACACCTCTCACACACACACACACACTTTACATATACACATATATCCAAACACCTCACACACACCTACTTTACATATACACATATATCCAAACACCTCACACACACCTACTTTACATATACATATATATATATACAAACACCTCTCACACACACACTTTACATATACCCATATATACAAACACCTCTCACACACACACTTTACATATACCCATATATAGAAACACCTCTCACACACACACACACACTTTACATATACACATATATACAAACACCTCACACACACTGAGCTCCGGTTCTATTGCTGCTGCAGAGGTCGCGCGAGGAAGCGGGTTTTTTTTTTTTTTTTTTTTAAGATGTGGAGGAACTTTTTTTTTCTTCACTTGCCACTCCTGCTCATTTGCCGGGACAGCCCCGGCATGGTGAATTCACCGGAACATGCTCCCAATTCCCGGGATTGTCCTGGCAAAAACGGGACTGTTAGCAACTATGCAAGTAAGGTTTAGCAAACCTTTAAACACGACTAGCTAATAGCGCATTGATGATTTGTGCATTGTATGTAAATCATGTTATATGTGACATGTTCGTTTTTATGAGAATCTTTAAAGGATCTTCTTCTAGAACTATTTGACAAGTGACTTGTTAATGTACTATTTATTCCAGCAGTATTGTGTAATTAAAAGATTATCACAAGCGAGTCACTAGGTACATCATTCTAGAAAAAGATTACTGTGTCACACTGTGATTGGAGCTGGACTTGCTGTGGTGATTAATCGTTGCTGCCCATAATTGTTGTGTTGGGGCTGGGTTAGGGGTGGAGTTAGGGGACCCCATTGGCTTGCTTTACCCAGGGGCCTGCATTGTTGTAAAGACAGCCCACAGTGACACTTCAATTGGTTGGATTTGCAACAACATATAAATGGCTGCTATCCTTGAATTTGGGGCCGACAATAAGACAAACTGAAATGGCAGCCTCAAACACTCATTCGTTCCTATGGTACATTTGAGGCTACCTTTTCTCTTAAAGAAAGTAGCCAAAACTAAAAATGCCATATTTATGTATGTAAATATTTAAAAACGATTAGTTTAAATAATTTAATCAAATTAAATAAATATGTATATGAATGTTATAATATACAAAATATTTACTAACATATTATGCGTAACGTAACACCCCCATGTATTCTCAGATTTGTTTGCCAACTTCCTAAACATCTAAATAACATTTGTTTAGTTTAATATCCAGTCTTCTGTAGGGTCTTCACTTACTAATGTAACAATGAGTCTTTCTGCAACTTCCATCATGTTGGGTGAAGCAAATTCTGTCTTGGTTTATGCTGATTTGATGTTACATTAATAACAAACCTCAATTATTTAAATAAGACTAGCAAAGTAGAAACACAGCCTAATGATACCAGTTCTGTGCAGGAAATACCACACAGCTGAGAATGCACTTGCTTTTTATATTCTGACCTGATGATGTCAGAATAGACTGTGTTAAATCACATGAAGAATTCTGATGATTAAATAATGCAGGCAGTTACATTGGAAGACCAAGTAAGGAAAGTATCTGATTGATGGGTCTTGTATTTTAGATGATTTGAACCATAATGTTAATTAGGATTGCCACCTGACTGGTATTTTACCGGTACAGCCAGTAATTTGCTCTTAGGAGCCGGTGCCATCATTAGGGTTGCCACCTGGCCGGTATTTTACCGGCAAACCGGTAAAATATTGTCATCTAGCCAATGTTAAGAAGCTTGAGCGGTTTTTGTTGGTAAACAGAAATACAAACAGGCATCGGCAGATATTGTATGTGAAATTGAGTGCGTGCGTGACCTGAGTTTTTTTACTATAAGCCGGCATTTAGTTTAAGGTGTTTGTAATTTAATTGCAGCTGTGTATTGTGTATTTGCCTGTATATGTCTCTTTGGGTACCATATATGTTAATTGTGAACTATAAGTCTATGTGTTGTTGCTCTCCTATTCTATCTTCTGTCTTTAGGTGAGCTGTGCTGCAGCAGTCACATGGTTAAAAATCCTTTGTGTTGGCTGAAAACTGTCCTTCTCCCCCTCACTGCTGTTCACCCCTCATTCTTTCTTGGTGTGTAAGCGGCAGAAACCCCTCCCTTTCTTTTTTGTGTGCTTAGGCACTCACATAGTTAATACTTTGTGATTGCAAAAACTGCAAAACACATGTGTTGTTACTGCAGTCCCATGAAAAACTCTTCACAAGTTATTAACAGAAGAGAGATTGGTTACATTTGATGTTTCACTAGAAAAAAACATAAATTAAAAGAAAATAAAGAAATCATTTAAATTATTGCTGAAGTAACAGAAAGAAATGCAGAGCAATATTGATAAGGATGATAAAGATCTTAAAAGTAATAAAAATACATGTACCAACTTAAGTTTGCTAGAAACATTTTGTTATAGATAAATTAGATGTGTTATAAATTGTATAAAAAGTGCAGATACAGGTAAATCTGGGAGGTAAGACTGATTTCTATTGTGGAAATTACAGAAACAGAAGTTGATAATGAGATGGTTCAAAAGTTATATAGTTAGTGAATGGGTTAAGAGTCAGTAGATAGCTGTACTGGAAGATAAAGGAAAAATATATGGGAAAGTATAGTCTATAGAAGGTGGAGAATGGTTTATTGTTAAATTTGATGGTTTATGCAATGTGGTAAAGAATGTTTATTGTCACTTTTTACTCTTTTTGTTTTGTTTTTTAGAGAAGGAAACATGTTATGCTAAGCAGTGGACAAAGCATGTAATCTGACCACTGAAACGTCAGTTAAGTCCAAGGGATAACACAAAGTGTTACTGTGTATCGCAAACAGAACTATTCTAAATTTAGAGAATAGGACGTCATTATAATATTGAAAAATATGGGAATTTTGCTTTTACTGATATATTGTTTGATAGAGATTTCTACAGGCCTGATTCCTATCAAATATGTATTTAGTGAGGTGATTTGATAAATGAGCTGATCAGGCTACTTCTATTAATAATATTGGTCAAGAAAAATCAGAAACAGTTGAAAGATTTAATTCTAGGCTAACTCAAACCTTCTCAGATCTGGGTTTCAATACATGTAATAAGGCCCACATCCAGATGCTATCAGCTGCTTTCGTTGCAGGCCTTAAAGAACCCATAAGAAAAGGCCTAGAGTCGATCCAATTGCCCCAGCACAAGACATCTAATCCTTTAATGTTTTCTTTATATAACTCTGCAATTCAGCCTCAACATCTCTCTACACAGAGACCTCGTCTTCAAAACTTTATTGTTACCCGATAATGTTTCCTTACTACTCAGATACACTTTGAATCCTGCCACTCTTCTGCCTCTTCCCAAGGGGGGAGTACCACACTATTGGTACAGCTATCGAGGACCTGAAGAAGTGGCCATATTGAAAGTAAAAACTCATGGAAGACGGAATTCGGATGAAACGTGTGGCAATCATAAGCTGCCATGGATGCTGCATGTCAATCAAGTGAAGTGGACAGAAGAGTGTCCGATCCAAAGTCTGATACAGGCACATACAGGTTGCTTCCTGGTGATTGGGTTCTGGCTAAAAAGTACCTGAGTAAACATACCCTTGAACCCAGATATGTCCAGCTCCAGAGGAAGAAGATCCTGCTATAACATGAATTATTTTGTGTATTTTTTCTTGCTGCTAGATCTGATAAAAGCCCAAAAAGTGGCTATAACCAAAGACAATCATGTTTTTGGTAAAATTCCTCTAGTACACGGGTAGCCACATTTGCATTTGATTACTGTGATGTCGTAAATTGTACATTTCCATCATCATTATTGTCAACAGTGCACAAAGATATACCTAACAACAAGGACCCATACATGTGTATGACTCACCTGAATGGGTAGATGCCGCGCACATGACTATTAATCCTCTTAAGCCACACATAAAACTTTAAGAGACATGATAGCTATAGCTAACCCCACGTATGAGGACACTATGGCTGTAGAGACAGGTTTCTTTGATACTAACTTATGGCTTGAGTGGATGAGATATAATGCTAACAAACACAACAGATCTAACTGTTATGTCTGTGGAGGAGCGAGGCCTCACTTAGGTACTGTCGCTTTGAACATACCTCCGGAGATAGAGATGTGTTGCCTAAGTCTCTATACTGCAATTAAAACTGACCGGACAGAATGTGAATCATGGACAAAGGAATACCCAATTATCCTTAAAGATGTTAAGCCAGATAGAGGTATCACCATATATCCAGGGAACTACACTTGTTACGGTATATATGATGGGGTAGGCCAATTCTTTGGTAATTTCACTGGTAAGTACTGTGCCACATATAGCCCAATTCCAGCCGCCCTAATCCAGCAACACGTAAGATCCCTTGGAGCCCTATATTGGATTTGTGGGGATATGCAGGATTAGAACTAGATTGGAAGGTGTATGGTGGGGAGAATGTGCTCTAGCTATGGTAATTATGCCTATACACATAATCTCTGATGGACACCAAGATACCCCAGGTACCTTACACCCATACTCTAGAATAAAGAGAGATACTCCTATAAAAGGCAGTTTTGATCCCCATATCTATATAGATGCCATAGGAGTGCCAAGGGGGGTGCCGAATGAATTCAAAGCAAGGGATTAAGTGTCCGCAGGGTTTGAATCTATTTTCCCAATCATTAAAGCCAATAAAAATGTAAATTGGATTAATTACATATATTATAATCAACAACGGTTTGTAAATTATACCAGAGATGCCCTCCAGGGTTTGGCGGAACAATTACAAGCAACTTCCCAGATGACCTTCCAGAATAGAATGGCCTTAGATATGATTCTGGCAGAGAAAGGGGGAGTATGTAAAATACTCCCAGACACCATGACATGCTGTACCTATATCCCAGATAATACAGGCCCTAATGGTAAGGTAACATTGGCAATGGAAAAGTTAAAGAGTTTCTCCAATGAACTGAAACGGAATTCTGGGGCCACGGATCCATGGGAAAAATGGTTTGGATGGATGTCTGGATGGCAAGGTGCTCTAGCCCAAATAGGTGTTGCCATTTTAATAATGATAATCATCCTTGCTCTTCTTGTTTGTTGTGTGTTACCCTGTCTTAGGAAATGCCTACAAAAGACAGTTGATCAGACAATCGATCAAACCACCCCGACCTTCCTTCACAAAGAGATTGACGACATAGACTATGAAACACCACATACACCCTTACAGTCCCACCGCACCAAGTCAACAGCTACTTCCTCTTAAGGGCATTCAGGGATAGAGTCTGTGTCAGGGTTGGGACCTGGGAGCGTAGCGCAGGGGTGTTGGCACTAGGTGGTGCGCACACCAGAGAAGTCCGGAGTGGCAGCAGTACCAAGGGGTAAGGCAGAACAGTGTTCGAGGTAGGTAATGGGTAATCCGGGGTCAGGAGTGGAGAGGTAAACGTAGTTGAATGGAGAATCCGAAGTCAGGAGTGGAGAGGTAAACGTAGTCGATAAACAGTCCAAGGGTTCGGTAGCCGGGAGATCAATAAACACAGGGAAACGAGGAACAAAGGTATGGGTAGGAATCACAGTAGAGGGAGTATCCACACTACAAGCTTGGAAAACGAGCAAGCACTGAATGAACAGTGCTTGCTGTTTAAAATGGGTGCCAGGACCTTTGCTCCGCACACCATCCTGCAGGTCGCCGCCCCCCTCTGGCTTTAGCCAGATAGTGAAGGCAGGAGTAGGACCTGCCCCCTCTCCACACCTCCCGTGCATCCTCCAATGGGAGCACACCACCGGGCCGCAGGCCACGCCCCCCTGCCATCAGAATGACACCTGTGCTTGTGTTACACGAGGCAGGTTGTACTACAGGCCGGGGATGCGGCCTACACCGCGATCGCGTGACCCCCCGGCGGGGTGCACGGTGCCTGGAGTCTGCTGGACCAGGTAGGGGATCCCTGCAGGAGGCATGGGATGGAACTGGGGTCTGACAGACCCCCCCCTTACGCGCCACCTCCGGGGGCGCCTAGGGGCTGGACGATCCGGATGGGATCTGTGGAAGGTACGAATCCTGGCAGGTGCATGAACCCCATTCTCTGGTTCCCATGTCTTCTCTTCAGGACCATATCCTTTCCATTTGACTAAATATTCCAAACGCCCTCTGCGGATCCTGGAGTCGAGTATCTTCTCCACTTCATACTCCTCTGTACCATCTACGGTGACAGGAGGTGGACGAGGTTGATTCCTCCCTACAAATGGATTATGAAGATACCTTTTCAGAAGGGAGACGTGAAAAGTGGGATGGATGCGCCATGAAACTGGTAGTTGAAGACGAACAGCAGCAGGACCGATCAAGGTGGTGATTTCAAATGGACCTAGGAATTTCGGGCCGAGCTTTCTGGCCGGGCCTGCTGTTTTGATGTGAGCAGATGAGAGCCAAACTTTGTCTCCAACTTGGTATTGGGGAGCCGGGGTTCGGCGACGATCAGCCTGTTTTTTGTAATCTTGTTGTGCTTTGGTGAGAGTTGTTCGCAGAGTAGAGAAGCTCTGTTGCAGAACACGAAGACGATCAGTAGCTAGAGGCACCATGGAGGTACGAGGAAGATCAAAAGGAAAGCCTGGGTCAAAACCGTAGTTGGCCTTGAAGGGTGACATGCCAGTGGAACGTTGGATTCGGTTGTTGTAGGCATACTCGGCTAGAGGTAAGAGATTGAACCAGTTGTCTTGTAGATGGTTAGTATAGCATCGAAGGTACTGTTCCAGAATTTGGTTCACTCTCTCGGTTTGTCCATTTGTACTGGGATGATAGGCCGATGACAGAAGGCGTTGGAGACGAAGACCTTGACAGAATGCTTTACAGAACCGAGAAGTGAATTGGACGCCTCGATCAGACAGGATGGTGCGAGGAACCCCATGTAGTTTGAATACATGTTGTATGAATAAATCGGCTGTCTCTGCTGCTGTGGGTACTTTGTGTGTTGGGATAAAATGGGCCATCTTCGTGAGGCGGTCTACCACGACCATGATTGTGGTATGTTGTTTTGAAGGTGGGAGATCGACTATAAAGTCTACTGAGATCTCTTCCCAAGGTTGAGTAGGGATGGCCAATGGTTGTAGTAGCCCCGAGATCTTTTGGTGTCGACTTTTGAAACGTGCACACGTTTCACAGGTGTTGATGTAGCGGTGGATGTCTTGGGCCATTTGAGGCCACCAGAAGGTTTTACAGGCATGGTGGAGTGTTTTTTGAAGACCTCCATGTCCTGCCAAAGGATGGTCATGGATAGCTTGTAAGATGGTCATACGGACTGGTTTTGGGACAAAAACACGGTGATCTTTGTATAGCAGTCCCTGTTCGGTTCTTAAGGTAGGAAAGTGGTTAGATACAGAGGGGTCCTGGGTATGTTTTCGGATCTCATGTACGAGTGAGGTTTGAAGAGCTAGGAAATGGTCGGGTTGGAGGATAGTGTCTTTGGTGAAGGAATCTTTAGTGGAGGTGTCAAAAACACGGGACAGAGCATCTGCTTTAGTGTTCTGAGTTCCTGGCCGATAGGTGATGTGTAGTCTGAAGCGTGTGAAGAATAGTGCCCATCGAGCTTGACGAGGACATAGGCGTTTTGCGGTGCGTAGATATTCAAGATTACGGTGGTCCGTAAATACCGTGATGGGATGATGTGCTCCTTCTAGGAGATGTCTCCATTCTTGAAGAGCCAATTTTATGGCCAGAAGTTCTCGGTCTCCAACATTATAGTTCATCTCTGCAGGGGAAAGACGTTGCGAATAAAAAGACACCGGGTGTAGGTCCTCTTTTATCCCATATCGTTGTGATAGTATGGCCCCCACAGCTGTTTCAGAGGCATCTACCTCCAGAAAGTACGCTTTCTCTGGGTTTGGTAAGATGAGGATGGGAGCAGAGGTGAATCTCCGTTTTAGTTGGTCAAACGCTTGTTGTGCCTTGGAGGACCAAAGGAAGGGAGTGTCTTTCTTGGTAAGGTGGGTAAGGGGTTGTACGACCCTGGAAAAGCCGTTAATAAATCGTCTGTAAAAATTGGCGAAGCCCACGAAACGTTGCACCGCCTTAACGGATGTAGGGGCCGGCCATTGAAGAATAGCGGAGACCTTTTTGGGGTCCATCTCGATAGACCCTGGTTTGATCACGAAACCCAGAAATTCCACAGATGTTGTTTCAAAGTAGCATTTCTCTAATTTGGCATAGAGTTGATTGTCCTGTAACCGTTGGAGAACTTGACATACATGTTTTCTATGTTCAGGTAGAGAGGAGGAATACACGAGGATGTCGTCCAGATAAACGATCACATAAGAGTCCAACATATCACGGAACACATCATTCAGGAAGTGTTGAAAGGTTGCGGGAGAGTTGCAAAGTCCAAAAGGCATGACCCGATATTCATAGTGGCCGTACCTGGTTCGGAAAGCTGTCTTCCACTCATCCCCATGACGAATGCGGACCAGGTTGTATGCCCCTAGGAGATCGAGCTTCGTGAAAATGCGTGCTCCTCGTAACCGATCCATCAGTTCAGGTATCAAAGGAAGTGGATACTTATTTTTGATGGTGATGTTATTAAGTTCTCTGTAGTCGACACAGGGCCAAACCCCTCCATCTTTCTTTCCTACAAAAAAGATGCCTGCTCCTGCGGGTGAGGTGGAGGGACGTATAAAACCCTTGCGTAGATTGGTAGTGATGTAGTCTTTGAGCACAGCGAGTTCGGGTTCTGATAGTGGAAAGATACGGCCAAAGGGGATAGCGGCCCCTGGGAGTAGGTCAATCGGACAGTCGTAGGGTCGGTGTGGTGGTAACTGTTCGGCCTCTTTCTTGTCGAAGACTTTACTAAACGCAAGATAGGGTTCGGGGATGATGTGTTCTGATGGTTCGCTGTGTACCGCATGAATGTAATGAGGTTGAAGACATTTGTGAAGACAGAACTGAGAAGCAAAAGTGATTTCTCCTGTGCTCCAATGAACCTGGGGGTCGTGTTGGCGAAGCCAGGATAGTCCAAGTATGAGGGGAAACAGTGGGGATTGAACTAGGTTAAGGCAAATCATTTCGTGGTGTTTTGTGCCAACGGTGAAGGTGATAGGAGTAGTCTCTTCTATGACAGGACCAGACTGTATGGGATTCCCATCCACCAGGTGAACAGTAAGAGGCTGCTTCTTAATTTGGATAGGTATACCGAGGTTACGAGCCCAGGTGATGTCGATGAAGCTGGTACTGGCCCCGGAGTCAATGATGGCGTGGTGAGATATGGTCTTAGTTCCCCACTGTAAAGAGACAGGAACAGAGAGATGAGGAGCTGAAGTACCCAAGAGTCGTGAGGCGTAATGAATTGCTGGCTTACCTCTGGAAGCGAGGGCAGGACAGTCTGATACGATATGTCCAGGTTTCCCGCAATACATGCAGAGGTTGGCCTCTTTTCTGCGAGTCCGTTCGGTGGGTGTTAGGCGACCTCGGGTGACTCCAATCTGCATAGGTTCCTCCTGGGAGGAGGTAGAGGGTACAGCAGGTGTAGGGTTGGTAAGCAGGTAACGTGGCATAGAACCTGATGATGTAGCCCGTTCTTGCCTTCGTTCTCGAAGGCGGCGGTCCAATTGTGTGACCAGTTGTACAAGGCCCTCCAAGGTGTCGGGAAGCCCAACTCGAGCAATTTCGTCCTTAAGTTGTTCGGAAAGACCCAACCGAAACTGATGAAGTAGGGCTGGTTCGTTCCAGTGGGTCTCAACTGCTACTCCCCGGAACTCTGCCACATATTCCTCCACTGGCCGACGACCCTGTTTCAGGGCTCGGATGATAGATTCAGCGGAGGAGGTTCGATGGGGGTCATCGTATAGTGTATCCATTGCTTGTCGGAATGCCACCCAGGTGTCCAAGGAGGGGTGGTTCTCTTGGAGCAAGTGGTGAGCCCAGGACATCGGGCCACCCGATAATAGTGAGATAGTGGTTCTCACTTTGATGTAATCGGTAGCATAAGTTCGGGGCTTTAGTACAAAAAGCAGTTCACAGGCCATTATGAAGGAGCGATATAGACTTCTATCTCCGGTGAAGCGTTCAGGGAGTTTCACGTGGGGTTCTGGGGCGTCCATTGCCCCTTCTCTTGGAAACGCGGCTGCGGCAAGAAGTGGTGGTGGGGCCACTTCTTGGGGAACCTGTTGTAACTGTTGTATCCGAGCGTGAAGGTTTTGTTGGTGCTCTTGAATGTTCTGCACTGTCTGTGCTAATGCCGTGAGTTGCTGGGTGAGGGCGTGAATGGCATCAGCAACCCCTGCAGGCTCCATACTGGCTTGCTCGTTTTGTCAGGGTTGGGACCTGGGAGCGTAGCGCAGGGGTGTTGGCACTAGGTGGTGCGCACACCAGAGAAGTCCGGAGTGGCAGCAGTACCAAGGGGTAAGGCAGAACAGTGTTCGAGGTAGGTAATGGATAATCCGTGGTCAGGAGTGGAGAGGTAAACGTAGTTGAATGGAGAATCCGAAGTCAGGAGTGGAGAGGTAAACGTAGTCGATAAACAGTCCAAGGGTTCGGTAGCCGGGAGATCAATAAACACAGGGAAACGAGGAACAAAGGTATGGGTAGGAATCACAGTAGAGGGAATGAACAGTGCTTGCTGTTTAAATAGGGTGCCAGGACCTTTGCTCCGCCCACCATCCTGCAGGTCGCCGCCCCCCTCTGGCTTTAGCCAGATAGTGAAGGCAGGAGTAGGACCTGCCCCCTCTCCACACCTCCCGTGCATCCTCCAATGGGAGCACACCACCGGGCCGCAGGCCACGCCCCCCTGCCATCAGAATGACACCTGTGCTTGTGTTACACGAGGCAGGTTGTACTACAGGCCGGGGATGCGGCCTACACCGCGATCGCGTGACCCCCCGGCGGGGTGCACGGTGCCTGGAGTCTGCTGGACCAGGTAGGGGATCCCTGCAGGAGGCATGGGATGGAACTGGGGTCTGACAGTCTGTCTCTACGGGCAAAAGTCTGTCGCGGGAGAAGTAGTGGACAAGCTGCTATGGACCACCCGCGCAGTGAAGCGTTCGAGGCCTGTTCAGACAGATGAGCAAGATAGCCTTTTGTTATTTTTCTATAGGGACAGTATTAGGGTTAGAGATAGTGGCTGTTAGTAAAAAGAGCCATTTTTATAGGGGGGACTGTTGTAGATAAAAATGTCTCTTTTACTATTATATATTTGTGTTTATGTCTTATTTGGCACACTTCCCTAAAAGGTCATAATTTCTTACAGATGCTTACGTATAAGCATTGCATTCCTTTGTCTGTTTAATCTTTTACACATGTGTTCAAATAAGCTACTTCCTATGGAAACTCCTCCCATCCAAGCTACCCCTTCCCCCCTGCTAAGGAGCAGGTCTTATGTAACACATTCTTATAAAGACCAGCTTCCGGTACTAACTCCTCCCACTTTCTCTTGTACAAGTTATCACATGCAACGTGAAACACTGTTAAAGTAACAGTAACTGTTCCCCCTGGAGCCCCTCTTTGTTCAGTAAACTACTCACTCCCCCTCCCATCGTGTAACCAAGATGGAGCTGGAATGTGGTGGGAGAACTCTATAAAGATGACATCACATTCTGTAGGGTGGGCTTAAAAGAAGACCCTCCAACTTTTAGCTAATTGTTGAACGTATATTGTATCTTTAAACTATGACTGTACTGTGACGTATTCCTGCTTTAAAAGGAATCCCCCACTCTGGAAAATAAAGGTTTGCCTCAGGTTTTTCACTGATCAGAAACGTTGTCTCCGGTGTGAATTACTTCTAGGGGAGAGCGCGTTAGTTGATCAATTTTAAGGAGTAGATAGACAATAAAGCAAAGTTTGCTTTGATCCAAATCAATATCAAGATAATATATAATGTCTTAATGTCAAGATGATGCAATAAAGATGTCATGATGATGTCATTAATTGATGTCAAGATGATTCATCATGTGATGGCTTGATGTCATGTCATGATGATGTCATGTCATGATGATGTCATGTGAATGTATTTTCATGATGATGTCATAATGATGTAATTAATTGATTATGTCATGACTTCTGTTGTGGTACGGGGTTTTACATGAAATGATTGCAAGGTTTCACACCAACCGCTGTGTTAAAGTTATTCCCCAAGTGAGTGTGAGAAGCACTGTAAATACATGCAAAATTGAGTCTTTGTTAGGAGTTCCTAGATGGAGTTAGACCATGTGGCTTTGAGAGCTCCAAGATATTGTCTGAACATGTGCTTCGTCCAAAATGAAGTATGAAAGTACTTGTGCTGAATCTAAAAGGTAGCCTGAAATAACATAGTAACAAAGGACTCAGGCAGTCTAAATACAGTACCACACTAACAACTCAGGCAAAAACACAAGCAGCGTTATCAAAAAAACAAAATGAATTTGAAGAGACCCACAAACACACTAATTATGTAGTGCAACTGTCTAAGAGCTCTGTGCACATATGGCATTTGAACAGCAACTTAGAGAAACACAAGGTATTTTGGAGAAATTATATCTTAACCCCTTTGCGACAATAGACGTGCCTGGCACGTCCTGAGGTGGATCAAGCGGTTTTCTTGATCAACGATCGCGAACACTGCTTTAACGGTGCTGGTCTATTGCCTAGATGCTATGAGGAAATAGCCAGCAGCGAAATTTCCTTTCTGGGGCACCCACGATCGCCCCACGGAGCTTGGGAAGTGAAAAGTAAATTCACTTCCGTTGTTTTGAATATGCTGCTTGACTGCCCCTAGAGGGAGCCAAGCAACATAGCAATGTTAAAAAAAATATAAAAGATTTAATTAGCTTAAAATTAGTTAGATTTGCCTATAGGCTTAAAATTAAATAATTTTAAGCAGAAGGGATAGGGTTAAAATTAAATTAAAATATCTTAAGGGATAGCATAAGGGTTAGAGTTGGAGTTAAATTTAGTGTTAGTGTTAAATTTATGGTTAGGGTTGGGGTCAAAAGGTCAATATAGGGGAAAGAAATGAAAAACACTATTTTTGTTTTTTGCCCCATAACTTGCAAAAAAATACCGGAAAATATGGAAACATGCATATTTATGAACTCTAGACAATATTTAGAAACTATTTAGATGGGGTCTCTTTACAATGATTGTATTTGTGTAAATTATATTTTAGGTCAAAGTTAGAAAAAGTGGTTTTTGAAATTTTTTCATCATATTTTATGATTTTATTTTTCTAGTAAGTTATAAGATATGAACATAATGGTATCTAATGAAAGCCCTTCTTATGACGATAAAAACAACATATAATATGTGTGGGTACGGTATGTGAGAGAGCAGAAAATTACAGCTAAACACAAACACACCAGACATGTCAAAACAGACATTGTAAAATTGTCACTAAATTGACAATACACACCCAAACACTAGCAGAGATAATAAGAATATCGTATAAGGACACATAATTCTTAATTAAAGATCCGTTTTAAAGTTACCGTATTTGCTCAATTATAAGACAAGGTTTTTTCAGAAAATAATTTCAGAAAAATCCCCCTTGTCTTATAATCGAGGTTGTCTTATAATCGAGGTTGTTTTATAATCTGACTACTCTGCTGCCGCCCGGCACAACCACCGGGACTACTGTGATGAAGCCGGGTACTTTCCTAAAGGAATCTCCAAAGTTTGGGGGGTCGGCTTATAATCAGGGTCGTCTTATAATCGAGCAAATACGGCAGTTACCTTTACAATAGGCACACAAGGATTAATTAAAACACGATTTAAAGTTAGTTCTTCCATACAAAATAAACAAATCAAACATGGTCTAACTAAAACTTCAGTAATATAACTGCAGTGTAGCAATTAACACAGTGTGCAACAATAATATTAGAGACACTATTTGTTGGTTATTCAGATGGTTTTCTAAATTAAACAAATATTGTATATAAAACAAAATTATACAGAATAGTTATCTCAGGGGTCAAGTCCTGGGTAAAAAAGTGTGGGAACTCACACAAAATCCACTGCGACACCCCCCCCCCCCCAAATATATATTTCACCGAAAATTCAGTGAATTTTGCCCCTCTATGCCAGGATTCTGCCCCTCTATGTCAGGATTTTGCCCCTCTATTCCAGGATTCTGCCCCTCTATATGCCAGGATTCTGCCCCTCTATATGCCAGGATTTTGCCCCTCTATTCCAGGATTTTGCCCCTCTATATGCCAGGATTTTGTCCCTCTATGCCAGGATTTTGTCCCTCTATGCCAGGATTTTGTCCCTCTATGCCAGAATTTTGTCCCTCTATGCCAGGATTTTGTCCCTCTATGCCAGAATTTTGACCCTCTATATGTCAGAATTTTGCCCCTCTATGCCAGGATTTTGTCCCTCTATGCCAGGATTTTGACCCTCTATGTGACAGGACTCTGCCCCTCTATTTGCCAGGATTTTGCCCCTCTATTTGCCATGATTTTGTCCCTCTATGCCAGGATTTTGACCATCTATGTGCCAGGATTTTGCCCCTCTATGTGCCAGGATTTTGCCCCTCTATGTGCCAGGATTTTGCCCCTCTATATGCCAGGATTTTGCCTCTCTATTCCAGGATTTTGCCCCTCTATGCCAGGATTTTGCCCCTCTATATGACAGGACTCTGCCCCTCTATTTACCAGAATTTTGCCTCTCTATGTCAGGATTTTGCCCCTCTATGCCAGGATTTTGCCTCTATATGCCAGGATTTTGCCTCTATATGCCAGGATTTTGCCCCTCTATGTCAGGATTTTGCCCCTCTATGCCAGGATTTTGCCTCTATATGCCAGGATTTTGCCCCTCTATGTCAGGATTTTGCCCCTCTATGCCAGGATTTTGCCTCTAAATGCCAGGATTTTGCCCCTCTATGCCAGGATTTTGCCCCTCTATGTGCCAGGATTTTGCCCCTCTATGTGCCAGGATTTTGCCCCTCTATATGCCAGGATTTTGACTCTCTATTCCAGGATTTTGCCCCTCTATGCCAGGATTTTGCCCCTCTATGTCAGAATTTTGCCCCTCTATATGACAGGACTCTGCCCCTCTATTTGCCAGGATTTTGCCCCTCTATGTCAGGATTTTGCCTCTATATGCCAGGATTTTGCCCCTCTATGCCAGGATTTTGCCCCTCTATATGACAGGATTCTGTCCCTGCCCCTCTATTTGCCAGGATTTCTCCCCTCTATGTCAGGATTTTGCCCCTCTATGCCAGGATTTTGCCTCTATATGCCAGGATTTCCCCCCTCTATATGCCAGGATTCTGCCCCTCTATATGCCAGGATTCTGCCCCTCTATATGCCAGGATTCTGCCCCTCTATATGCCAGGATTCTGCCCCTCTATATGCTAGGATTCTGCCCCTCTATATGCCAGGATTTTGCCCCTCTATATGCCAGGATTTTCCCCTCTATGTGCCAGGATTTTGTCCCTCTATTCCAGGATTTTGTCCCTCTATTCCAGGATTTTGTCCCTCTATTCCAGGATTTTGACCCTCTATATGCCAGGATTTTGCCCCTCTATGCCAGGATTTTGTGTCTCTATTCCAGGATTTTGCCCCTCTATGTGCCAGGATTTTGCCCCTCTATGTGCCAGGATTTTGCCCCTCTATATGACAGGACTCTGCCCCTGCCCCTCTATTTGCCAGGATTTTGACCCTCTATGCCAGGATTTTGCCCCTCTATGCCAGGATTTTGCCTCTATATGCCAGGATTGTGCCCCTCTATGTCAGGATTTTGCCCCTCTATATCAGGATTTTGCCCCTCTATATGACAGGACTCTGCCCCTGCCCCTCTATGTCAGGATTTTGCCCCTCTATGCCAGGATTTTGCATCTATATGCCAGGATTTCCCCCCTCTATATGCCAGGATTCTGCCCCTCTATATGCCAGGATTTTGCCCCTCTATTCCAGGATTTTTCCCCTCTATTCCAGGATTTTGCCCCTCTATATGCCAGGATTTCCCCCTCTATGTGCCAGGATATTGCCTCTATATGCCAGGATTTTGCCCCTCTATGTCAGGATTTTGCCCCTCTATATCAGGATTTTGCCCCTCTATATGACAGGACTCTGCCCCTGCCCCTCTATGTCAGAATTTTGTCCCTCTATGCCAGGATTTAGCCTCTATATGCCAGGATTTCCCCCATCTATATGCCAGGATTCTGCCCCTCTATATGCCAGGATTTTGCCCCTCTATTCCAGGATTTTGCCCCTCTATATGCCAGGATTTCCCCCTCTATGTGCCAGGATTTTGCCCCTCTATATGCCAGGATTTTCCCCTCTATGTGCCAGGATTTTGCCCCTCTGTGCCAGTCAGATACCAGGAATATTGTGCCACTCAGAGCCCAGTAATATTGTGCCAGTCAGATACCAGGAATAGTGTGCCAGTCAGATGCCCAGGAATAGTGTGCCAGTAAGAGCCCAGTAATATTGTGCCAGTCAGATACCAAGAATAGTGTGCCAGTCAGATACCAGGAATAGTGTGCCAGTCAGATGCCCAGGAATAGAGTGCCAGTAAGAGCCCAGGAATATTGTGCCAGTCAGATACCAGGAATATTGTGCCAGTCAGATACCAGTAATATTGTGCCCGTCAGATGCCCAGTAATAGTGTGCCAGTCAGATACCAGGAATAGTGTGCCAGTCAGATTCCCAGTAATATTATGCCAGTCAGATGCCCAGTAATATTATGCCAGTCAGATGCCCAGTAATTTTGTGCCAGTCAGATGCCCAGGAATATTATGCCAGTCAGATGCCCAGTAATATTATGCCAGTCATATGCCCAGTAATAGTGTGCCAGTCAGATGCCCAGTAATAGTGTGCCAGTCAGATGCCCAGTAATATTATGCCAGTCAGATGCCCAGTAATAGTGTGCCAGTCAGATGCCCAGTAATATGCCAGTCAGATGCCCAGTAATATTATGCCAGTCAGTGCCCAGTAATATTATGCCAGTCAGATGCCCAGGAATATTGTACCAGTCAGATGCCCAGGAATATTATGCCAGTCAGATGCCCAGTAATATTATGCCAGTCATTGCCCAGGAATATTATGCCAGTCAGATGCCCAGGAATAATGTACCAGTCAGATGCCCAGGAATATTATGCCAGTCAGATGCCCAGTAATATTATGCCAGTCACATGCCCAGTAATATTGTGCCAGTCAGATGCCCAGTAATATTATGCCAGTCAGATGCCCAGTAATAGTGTACCAGTCAGATACCAGGAATAGTGTGCCAGTCAGATGCCCAGGAATAGTGTGCCAGTCAGATGCCCAGGAATAGTGTGCCAGTCAGATGCCCAGGAACCACCCTCCTCCCCATCACTGACCTGGTAGCTGCTGCTCCGTGTCCCTGGACGGACATCTCCTCCGTGCAGAGAAAAGCCTGCGAAACGGCCGAATTTTTTTTTTTTTTTTTTCAATCACGGCGGCTCAAATCCAGATCAGCCACTGCAGGAGCAAAGGGAATGGCGTTCCTGCCATGACTCGAGCCCTGAGTTATCTACAGCTGGTAAAGGTTTACCGAAAATATTAAACAGGAAAAAATGCAGGCATGGAGAACTGGCTTAATGGAAAAACACGGCTGCATTCACTCGGCTTAAAATCAGGCTCCGCAGATCAGTTCTCAGAGTTCCTGGCAGCCTAGAGTAGAAAGCTCTGGCTGCTGTTTTCAGGATACCTACATGGTCAAATGTCTGCATCAAAAATGACTCCCTGACTCTCCACTCTACCTACCTTTGTCCTCTCTGCTATATCTCTATTGAAGATATTGCTGCTACTTCAATATGGCGCCCATGATCGCTCCGTGGGGCGTTCGTGGGTGCCCCAGAAAAGAAAATTTGGTGCTGGCTATTGCCTCGACTTCGAGTCAATAGACCAGCACCATTAAAGTGTTTTTTCCGATTGTTGATCACGAAAACGGCTTGATTCACCGCAGGACGTGCCAGGCACTTCCATTGTCGCGAAAGGGTTAAAATTACAACAATTTGTGTGTATTCTGAGGATCTGTCCAGTTATTGTATGTGCAGGGTGACTGGAAGTAGCGTGAAGAATAGATTTACCACTACACTTTTTGCGAAAGAGTTTAGTGGTAACTGTATTGCTTTCAATTCTAAGTATGAGATGTAAAAATGGGATTTCTTGTTTGTCTGTAATTAAAGTGAACTGTCAATTTAGATTGTTATTATTCAAAATAATAAACATTTTATTATGGGATTCTTTAGTCCCACTGCCCAATTAGATCATCTATAATGTTCGTACATCACAATTTCACTACGAAAAACAGGGTAAAGCTGGTCTCCAAAAATGTGGGACTCTTCCCACCATCCCAAATAAAGGTTGGCAAAAGAGGGCACACATTTTTTTTTATCATACTGGATTTAAGTAAAACTCCTTATTTTTAATGGAATCTCCTACGGTGCACATATGCAGCTTCTTCTTTTGGGAATTTGCACATAAAGGCTTTAACTTATAGAAATGCCGACATCGACAGAGAACATTTTGAGACAAAGTGCCTTATCCCTACACCCTGTACATGTGCAGTTTGGACCTCCATGTTGATTTTGTTGTATTACTGGGCACACTGTGACATATTTAATGGACAAACAGTGGCATATTTTAACAGGCAAACTGGCTGTTGTATATTTTAATGACAAAATGACTGTGGCATGTTAATTGGTGCCTGACAGTGGCATGTTCTGTGGGGCAATATACTATGGGGGAAAGTGACAATGTGACTTGTTCTGCATGGGCAGTTCAGTGACACTGTGGTATGTTCTGTGGGACAAATTTACACTGTGTCATACCAAATTGTGTGGGTGCAATGTGAGTGCAAACCATGTGCTGTGGGGGCAATATGAGTGCAAGCCATGTGCTGTGGGTGCAATATGAGTGCAAGCCATGTGCTCTGGGTCAGGGGCGTTGCTAGGTCTTCGGATGATCTGGGGCTAGAGCCCAGATGAGCTTGGTCACACACAGGGGCGTACCTAGAGCATTTGGCACAAGGGGCGGACTCTGAGTGTGGGCCCCCCCATAATAAAAATGTAAGAAAACACCCACAATTTTTTCAGTGTTTGAAAATTGCACAATTATATATACCAGGAATAATGTGCCACTCAGAACCCAGTAACATTGTGCCAGTCAGATACCAGTAATATTGTGCCACTCAGAGCCCAGTAATATTGTGCCAGTCAGATACCAGGAATGGTGTGCCATTCAGTGCCCAGTAATATTGTGCCAGTAACATACTAGTAATATTGTGCCAGTCAGATACCTGTAATTTTGTGCCAGTCAGATACCAGGAATATTGTGTCATTCAGCGCCCAGTAATAATGTGCCAGTCAGATGCCTGTAATATTGTGCCAGTCAGAGCCCAGTAATAGTGTGCCAGTCAGAGCCCAGTAATAGTGTGCCAGTCAGAGCCCAATAATAGTGTGCCAGTCAGAGCCCAGTAATAGTGTGGCAGTCAGAGCCCAGTAATAGTGTGCCAGTCAGATTCCAGTAATATTATGCAAGTCAGAAACCAGGAATCTTGTGCCATTCAGTGCCCAGTGATAGTGTGCCAGTCAGAGCCCAGTTATATTGTGCCAGTCAGAGCCCAGTAATATTGTGCCAGTCAGATACCAGGAATATTGTGCCAGTCAGAGCCCAGTAATGGTAAGCCAGTCAGAACCCAGTAATAGCGTGCCACTCAGATACCAGTAATATTGTGCCAGTTAGAGCCCAGGAATATTGTGCCAGTCAGACACCAGGAATATTGTGCCAGTCAGAGCCCAGGAATAGTGTGCCAGTCAGAGCCCAGTAATATTGTGCCAGTCAGATACCAGTAGTATTGTGCCAGTCAGAGCCCAGTAATATTGTGCCAGTCAGAGCCCAGGAATAGTGTGCCACTCAGAGCCCAGGAATATTGTGCCAGTCAGAGCCCAGGAATATTGTGCCAGTCAGAGCCCAGGAATATTGTGCCAGTCAGAGCTCAGGAATATTGTGCCATTCAGATACCAGGAATATTATGCCAGTCAGAGCCCAGTAATAATGTGCCACTCAGATACCAGTAATATTGTGCCAATCAGAACCCAGGAATATTGTGCCATTCAGATACTAGGAATATTGTGCCAGTCAGAGCCCAGTAATATTGTGCCAGTCAGATATCAGTAGTATTGTGCCAGTCAGAGCCCAGGAATATTGTGCCAGTCAGAGCCCAGGAATAGTGTGCCACTCATTGCCCAGGAATAGTGTGCCACTCATTGCCCAGGAATAGTGTGCCAGTCAGAGCCCAGGAATATTGTGCCAGTCAGAACCCAGGAATAGTGTGACACTCAGAGCACAGGAATAGTGTGCCACTCAGAGCCCAGTAATAGTGTGCCACTCAGTGCCCAGGAATAGTGTGCTAGTCAGAACCCAGTAGTATAGTGCCAGTCAGAGCCCAAGAATATTGTGCCATTAAAGAGCTCGCTCGCTCACACACACTGTCCATCCACCTGACATCCGGCGAGCAGCTCACACTGAGCTACGGGGGGCGGAGCTTGCACCCGTCGCGCTGTGCTCTGTATGGCCAGGAGGAGAGGCTAAGGAGAGAGCTCCCTATAGCTGCCTCTCCTTCTGATTGGCCCTCACCCCCGTGTGAGCTTAATCCTCCGATTCTGGGACCATGTCCCAGACGGAGTAAAGCTCACCGGGGTTTTTTTTTTTTTTTAATAATTATAGCCCTGGAGTCTCGGGGCTAAAGAATACTTTAGCCCCAGAGTCTTCATTCGGGGCTATGAAGGGGGAACTCGGGGCTATAGCCCCAGTAGCCCACCCCTAGCGACGCCTCTGCTGTGGTTGCAATAATAGGTGCATGACAAGTGCTGTGGGTGCAATATAACTGCAAGCCAAGTGCTGTGGCTATTCTATGGGGCTGTTTTACATCCTTTAGGTGCAATGTGGGTGCAGGAAAAGGGAAAACGTAGAAGAAATGCAACTCTTCAATAACATTTTTATTACATATGAAAATAGTTGAATATAATATTAAGACGTTCCGATACGGATAAAGGCAACTAGTGTGAGAAAGCGAGATGTGTATAGATTATAAATATATATGAACAAATGTTAGTGCTCTCTAATATCTGTGTATATTTTTGTAATTTAGGTAATGCAGGGCTTGACGAATTTAATTTGATTTTAGGAGGCAGCAAACAAATTTAGGAGCCAGACAATCACACAGACATACACGCAATTCATAAACACACACGCCTACTTCACATATATACACACACACCTACTTTACATATACAGATATAGCCAAACACCTCACACACACCTACTTTACATATACATATATATATATACAAACACCTCTCACACACCAACTTTACATATACCCATATATACAAACACCTCACACACACCTACTTTACATATACATATATATATACAAACACCTCACACACACCTACTTTACATATACATATATATATACAAACACCTCTCACACACCTACTTTACATATACCCATATATACAAACACCTCTCACACACACACTTTACATATACCCATATATACAAACACCTCTCACACACACACTTTACATATAAACATATATACAAACACCTCACACACACACACTTTACATATACCCATATATACAAACACCTCACACACACACACTTTACATATACACATATACAAACACCTCACACACACACTGAGCTCCAGTTCTATTGCTGCTGCAGAGGTCGCGCGAGGAAGCAGGTTTTTTTTTATTTTTTTTAAAGGTGTGGAGGAACTTTTTTTTTCTTCACTTGCCACTCCTGCTCATTTGCCGGGACAGCCCCGGCATGGTGAATTCACCGGAACATGCTCCCAATTGCCGGGATTGTCCTGGCAAAAATGGGACTGTTAGCAACTATGCAAGTAAGGTTTAGCAAACCTTTAAACACGACTAGCTAATAGCGCATTGATGATTTGTGCATTGTATGTAAATCATGTTATATGTGACATGTTCGTTTTTATGAGAATCCTTAAAGGATCTTCTTCTAGAACTATTTGACTAGTGACTTGTTAATGTACTATTTATTCCAGCAGTATTGTGTAATTAAAAGATTATCACAAGCGAGTCACTAGGTACATCATTCTAGAAAAAGATTACTGTGTCACACTGTGATTGGAGCTGGACTTGCTGTGGTGATTAATCGTTGCTGCCCATAATTGTTGTGTTGGGGCTGGGTTAGGGGTGGAGTTAGGGGACCCCATTGGCTTGCTTTACCCAGGGGCCTGCATTGTTGTAAAGACAGCCCACAGTGACACTTGAATTGGTTGGATTTACAACAACATATAAATGGCTGCTATCCTTGAATTTGGGGCCGACAATAAGACAAACTGAAATGGCAGCCTCAAACACTCATTAGTTCCTATGGTACATTTGAGGCTACCTTTTCTCTTAAAGAAAGTAGCCAAAACTAAAAATGCCATATTTATGTATGTAAATATTTAAAAACGATTAGTTTAAATAATTTAATCAAATTAAATAAATATGTATATGAATGTTATAATATACAAAATATTTACTAACATATTATGCGTAACGTAACACCCCCATGTATTCTCAGATTTGTTTGCCAACTTCCTAAACATCTAAATAACATTTTTTTAGTTTAATATCCATTCTTCTGTAGGGTCTTCACTTACTAATGTAAAAATGAGTCTTTCTGCAACTTCCATTATGTTGGGTGAAGCAAATTCTGTCTTGGTTTTTGTTGATTTGATGTTACATTAATAACAAACCTCAATTATTTAAATAAGACTAGCAAAGTAGAAACTGTCACGGTTATTCTGGGTTTGTGGCTGTTTTCGTCTTCAACCTCTAGTGGCCGCTATTGTGGTATTCCCATTCTACTCCTGTGGTCAGCTGCCTCGTTATCCTCAGCCCTTCCCTATTTAAACCTGCAGCTTATGGCAATCAGTGCCTTTGCATTGCTTTGGTTGCAGCCTGTGATAGTGCCCTGTTTCTAGTTCTATCATATATATTATTGAATTCCCGGTTCTGACTCCTGCTTGATTTTGACTCCGCTGTTTTCTGCCTGCCTCGACCATTTTGCCTGTCTAGTGACCTTGCCTTCTGTATTCCTACGTTGTACCTTGTTCCTGTTTCGTGTATGACCCGGCCTGCTGACTATCCTTCTCGTCCAGTACTCCCTGTGTATCTCTGCTTCAGTGTGCGGTTGCAGTCAGTGTACAAGTCCTGGGTGGTCATTTACTTGAGGCTCAACCATAGGGTATAATACCATTCAGGTGAATAACACTGTTCTGTTTCCAAACCTGTTGCAGCCGCTACCAGTCCTGTCTGTTTGGTCACAGCTACCAGTCCTGCCTCAGTTCCAGTCTCAGCTACCAGTCCTGCCTCAGTTCCAGTCTCAGCTACCAGTCCTGCCTCAGTTCCAGTCTCAGCTACCAGTACTGCCTCAGTTCCAGTCTCAGCTACCAGTACTGCCTCAGTTCCAGTCTCAGCTACCAGTACTGCCTCAGTTCCAGTCTCGGCTACCAGTACTGCCTCAGTTCCAGTCTCGGCTACCAGTACTGCCTCAGTTCCAGTCTCGGCTACCAGTACTGCCTCAGTTCCAGTCTCGGCTACCAGTACTGCCTCAGTTCCAGTCTCGGCTACCAGTACTGCCTCAGTTCCAGTCTCGGCTACCAGTACTGCCTCAGTTCCAGTCTCGGCTACCAGTACTGCCTCAGTTCCAGTCTCAGCTACCAGTACTGCCTCAGTTCCAGTCTCAGCTACCAGTACTGCCTCAGTCCCAGTCTCAGCTACCAGTACTGCCTCAGTCCCAGTCTCAGCTACCAGTACTGCCTCAGTCCCAGTCTCAGCTACCAGTACTGCCTCAGTCCCAGTCTCAGCTACCAGTACTGCCTCAGTCCCAGTCTCAGCTACCAGTACTGCCTCAGTCCCAGTCTCAGCTACCAGTACTGCCTCAGTCCCAGTCTCAGCTACCAGTACTGCCTCAGTCCCAGTCTCAGCTACCAGTACTGCCTCAGTCCCAGTCTCAGCTACCAGTACTGCCTCAGTCCCAGTCTCAGCTACCAGTACTGCCTCAGTCCCAGTCTCAGCTACCAGTACTGCCTCAGTCCCAGTCTCAGCTACCAGTACTGCCTCAGTCCCAGTCTCAGCTACCAGTCTTGCCTCAGTCCCAGTCTCAGCTACCAGTCTTGCCTCAGTCCCAGTCTCAGCTACCAGTCTTGCCTCAGTCCCAGTCTCGGCTACCAGTCTTGCCTCAGTCCCAGTCTCGGCTACCAGTCTTGCCTCAGTCCCAGTCTCGGCTACCAGTCTTGCCTCAGTCACAGTCTCAGCTACCAGTCTTGCCTCAGTCCCAGTCTCAGCTACCAGTCTTGCCTCAGTCCCAGTCTCAGCTACCAGTCTTGCCTCAGTCCCAGTCTCAGCTACCAGTCTTGCCTCAGTCCCAGTCTCAGCTACCAGTCTTGCCTCAGTCCCAGTCTCAGCTACCAGTCTTGCCTCAGTCCCAGTCTCAGCTACCAGTCTTGCCTCAGTCCCAGTTATGCATCGTGGGGTGCAGACAGACCCCACACCATGCCCTGCAACGAGGCTCCTCCCTGGTCTGTTATCCCAGGTTGTGACAGAATGCAAAGGCCATAATAAGGAGCCCGCAGGGATAACATCTGTGTTAGAATTCTTGGCTGAATGCATGTTGGAGATGTGTAAGTCTGTAAAGCTTGTGCTTGAGTAATGCTAGCAGTACTAGAGTTGTGAAGTCTAAGATTGTGCATAAGAAAAGCTTTAAAAGAGAACCCCTCACTAAAGAGGAAATGCAGAGGAGACTGGAGGGAAGTTTGTGTTTTTATTGTGGGGAAACTGGGCATAGAATATCCTATTGTCCTTTAAAACCATCTAAGCCTCCTGTACCTGATAAAGCCAAAATCCAGGCCAGGGAACCTGAATACAATACAAGTGCTGAATCTAAAAGTGAAAAAAGCCAGTCTTTTTCTGAGTTCAGTAAACCTGGGGAGGGTAAATCTGAAACACCTGGGAACCCTTTAGAATCTGAAGCCTTGTCTAACGATCTGGAAATGGCTACTACATCTGATCAGTGTTCTGATAGGGAAAGCATGTCTTTTTATGCCTCAGACCTCAGTGAGGAGGACATCACTGAGAAGGATTTTTCTAAGGCTGTTTGTGCTGTCAGGACTACTATTCCCACAACTCTCAGCAAACCTAAAGCTAAAAAAAAGAAAACGGTTAATACAAGACCCTCTCTAGAAATTGGTGCAATCACCCAGAGAAGGCAAAAGAGTGCCTCTAGAAAACAACAAACTGCAAAGCATTCTCTAGGTGCCCCAGGTCTTGTCTTGGCTTCTGATGGGACAATCATAGGCAGAGAAAATCTTGCTCAATATGAGAACTATTTAAGTGAACAAAAGTCTCTTGAGAGTAACCTGCTAGCGGCTAATTCTAAGAAAGTTCCAGCTAAAAGCCATGCAGCTTCTAAAAGAGCCTCCAGTACCTCTGCTGAACCCCTTCTCTGTGGCACTGTTCTGGTTTCTGGTAAGGGGAAGTTAAAGAAAAAAGGACCAATTGCACGTCTAGAGAAATATATGACTGCATGTCTGGGTGAGTCACCTTACAGTGAGTCCACAGCAGTATCTGTTAGTGCAGTGCATGGTCCCTCTAACCCCTATAATAGTACTGCAGGTGATCTGCCACCAGATTGTACCTTTGCCTCTAATGGGGCTATTGTAAGACGGCAAGACCTGCAAATTTATGAACAAATGCTATGTGCTAAGAGATAGCAGTTTCCTGTCTAGTTTCCATGTTTTGACTAGTGTGTATTTTTTGTTTCCTGTCTTGGGGGTCTTTTCAGCAGCATTTTGGAGCGCCCGGAGTTCGCTCCTTAGAATGGGGGCTGTGTCACGGTTATTCTGGGTTTGTGGCTGTTTTCGTCTTCAGCCTCTAGTGGCCGCTATTGTGGTGTTCCCATTCTACTCCTGTGGTCAGCTGCCTCGTTATCCTCAGCCCTTCCCTATTTAAACCTGCAGCTTATGGCAATCAGTGCCTTTGCATTGCTTTGGTTGCAGCCTGTGATAGTGCCCTGTTTCTAGTTCTAACATATATTGATTATTGAATTCCCGGTTCTGACTCCTGCTTGATTTTGACTCCGCTGTTTTCTGCCTGCCTCGACCATGACCTGGTAGCTTTCTATCATTGAGGATATGTATTTGCCTAGAAATAACTCAAACTTAAAACCAGACTGTGGGGTAAAACAACGGCCACAGCACTTTATTTAAATAGCCATTGCATTTACAACCATATACACACATATATAATATAATATAATATAATATATATATATATATATATATATATATATATACACATAATTAATACAATGACTAAACATAAACATCAAAACTTAAACATTAAACATTCCATATACAAGAAAACCAACCAAAGCTTGCAAGAGTATCCAGGTGGCTGCCGAAGTCCATGTTCTGGGCATATCCCAATGCCCCCAATACCTGAGGTTCGAGGTACCACTTTCCCCTCGAACCTCCCACCAGAGTCCAGATTGACTCTCCCCAATCCAAATCTTCCATTAACCCTCCTGGATACCCTGCAAGCTTCCGCCGACGCTGTGACATGTAATAAATAAATAAATAAAGGCTCATTAACCATAAATAAGGGAGGGTGGGTGGGACAACAGGTAAGGGGGAAAAAAATTTCCTAAAATGGCCCCCAAACTTCCTGTTCCTATCTTTTACACTATCCCAACTACTCCCACTAATTCCCACTATAGGCTGACATATCCTCTCAGCACCCTGTCATGATTGCGCCTCCCCGACCTTGTCTGGGGGCTACATTTTGCCTGTCTAGTGACCTTGCCTTCTGAATTCCTACGTTGTACCTTGTTCCTGTTTCGTGTATGACCCGGCCTGCTGACTATCCTTCTCGTCCAGTACACCCTGTGTATCTCTGCTTCAGTGTGCGGTTGCAGTCAGTGTACAAGTCCTGGGTGGTCATTTACCTGAGGCTCAACCATAGGGTATAATACCATTCAGGTGAATAACACTGTTCTGTCTCCAAACCTGTTGCAGTAGCTACCAGTCCTGTCTGTTTGGTCTCAGCTACCAGTCCTGTCTGTTTGGTCACAGCTACCAGTCCTGTCTGTTTGGTCACAGCTACCAGTCCTGTCTGTTTGGTCACAGCTACCAGTCCTGCCTCAGTCCCAGTCTCAGCTACCAGTCCTGCCTCAGTCCCAGTCTCAGCTACCAGTCCTGCCTCAGTCCCAGTCTCAGCTACCAGTCTTGTCTCAGTCCCAGTCTCAGCTACCAGTCCTTCCCAGTTATGCATCGTGGGGTTCAGACAGACCCCACACCCTGCCCTGCAACGAGGCTCCTCCCTGGCCTGTTATCCCAGGTTGTGACAGTGAGATGTGTATAGATATTTATAAATATATATGAACAAGTGCTCTCTAATATCTGTGTATATTTTTGTAATTTAGGTAATGCAGGTCTTGACGAATTTAATTTGATTTTAAGAGGCAGAAAAAAAATTTAGGAGCCAGACAATCACGCAAACATAAACGCAATTCATAAACACACACGCCTACTTCACATATATACACACACACTTACTTTACATATACACAAATATACAAACACGTCACTCACACCTACTTTACATATACACATATATCCAAACACCTCACACACACCTACTTTACATATACACATATATCCAAACACCTCTCACACACCTACTTTACATATACCCATATATACAAACACCTCACACACACACACACACACACACACACACACACACACACACACACTTTACATATACACATATATACAAACACCTCTCACAC
>JAYKOZ010000014.1:0-130000 GCA_036172795.1 Pelodytes ibericus | reverse complement strand
GCTTTACCCAGGGGCCTGCATTGTTGTAAAGACAGCCCACAGTGACACTTGAATTGGTTGGATTTACAACAACATATAAATGGCTGCTATCCTTGAATTTGGGGCCGACAATAAGACAAACTGAAATGGCAGCCTCAAACACTCATTCGTTCCTATGGTACATTTGAGGCTACCTTTTCTCTTAAAGAAAGTAGCCAAAACTAAAAATGCCATATTTATGTATGTAAATATTTAAAAACGATTAGTTTAAATAATTTAATCAAATTAAATAAATATGTATATGAATGTTATAATATACAAAATATTTACAAACATTATGCGTAACGTAACACCCCCATGTATTCTCAGATTTGTTTGCCAACTTCCTAAACATCTAATTAATATTTACTCTTAATAACATTCATTTGTTTAGTTTAATATCCAGTCTTCTGTAGGGTCTTCACTTACTAATGAAAAATTGGGTCTTTCTGCAACTTCCATCATGTTGGCTGAAGCAAATTCTGTCTTGGTTTATGTTGATTTGATGTTACGTTAATAACAAACCTCAATTGTTTAAATAAGACTAGCAAAGTAGAAACACAGCCTAATGATACCAGTTCTGTGCAGGAAATACCACACAGCTGAGAATGCACTTGCTTTTTATATTCTGACCTGATGATGTCAGAATAGACTGTGTTACATCACATGAAGAATTCTGATGATTAAATAATGCAGACAGTTACATTGGAAGACCAAGTAAGGAAAGTATCTGATTGATGGGTCTTGTATTTTAGATGATTTGAACCATAATGTTAATTAGGGTTGCCACCTGACTGGTATTTTACCGGTACATACAGTAATTTGGTTTTACTGACTAACGAGTGCCATCGTTAGTAGTATACTGGCAAGGTAAACACTGTTGTTCTTCCTTGTGGTCTGTGAGATGCCCCTTTAAATGCTGATAGCTGCAGGTGTTTCCCCAGCTATCAGCACTGTCAGTGTAGAGATCACAGGATCTCCCCTTCTCTCCCTGCTTGTTCCTCTCAGTATCAGGAGCAGGAAGTGACTTCTTACAGACATGTCTTGCTGCTGGAGCTGTGTACATGGAGGAGGGAGAGAGTGAGACCCAGCAAGGTAAGCAGCAGGCAGGTTTCATAACTCTTTTGTTTTAGTTTATTCACTGATGCTTGTTCCTCTGGAGCTTATGCTATACAAACACAATGCTAATCTGAGTACACTAGCTGTCTAAATAAATAAACTGCAATGGATGTTCTGCAATTTATCACATTTTACATGTTTGGAAGTTTGTAGGGTCAGATTTTGCATTATGTGGGTTTGGTCATCTGGCATTTAACTTGAGCTCTCTTGTGTTGTAGAGAAGTTAAGTGTGCTTCATGTGATATGTGTACTTCTACATCACCATGGTAATAACACTGCACACAAAACATGTCTCCTGTACCAATGCACCCATCACACAATATAACAAACCCATGTGTGTATGGTTGTGCATGCATTGCCTTAGCAGTCTGCAGTCAGATTGCATTTTGATCATTTATGAAATTACATTCAAGTTTGTGTTCACCTCCTGGTCTGGCAGGTACCTTTGGGATAGAACTACCATATTGCTTTTTGAATCCAAATTTAGTAGGTATAAATCCAGTAATATAATAATTGTACATTGACTGATTATTGTGAAGAGAGGATGCAGACAAATAACTTGCTGCTGTTATTAGAGAAAAATGTACTTCTGGTAAATGAATACATGTTCATTGTAGGATGATAGCCATACAGTGGCCATAGAAATGTAATATAAAATGCATCCCAGGTAATAGCTGTGTGCCCTGGCATGGTAACTACTACATCTGCTGTTTTGTTAGTAAATTTGAAGAATAGCTGGTGATCTTTACCTGGTGAACTGAGTGCAATTTCCCAGCTGGATTTGGTGGACAGCTACTCCACCATTAGTAAGTGGGTTATTGGGGTGAAAACATTGGGGCCTGGATTCTAAGTGCTGTGTTAAAATTGTTGGTAAAGGGACTCTCGCCTAAGTACCGTATTTATCCGCGTATAACACGCGCCGGCGTATAACATGCACCTAATTTTAAGAAGGAAATTTCAGGAAAAAAAACTTAAGAACTTTGAAGCCCAATATGCCATTTTAATATGCCAGGATATTGCCCCCAATATTCCATTTAATATGCAGGATATTGCCCCTAATATGCCATTTTAATATGCCGGATATTGCCCCTAATATGCCATTTTAATATGCCGGATATTGCCCCTAATATGCCATTTTAATATGCCAGATATTGCCCCTAATATGCCATTTTAATATGCCAGATATTGCCCCTAATATGCCATTTTAATATGCCAGATATTGCCCCTAATATGCCATTTTAATATGCCAGATATTGCCCCTAATATGCCATTTTAATATGCCAGATATTGCCCCTAATATGCCATTTTAATATGCCAGATATTGCCCCTAATATGCCATTTTAATATGCCAGATATTGCCCCTAATATGCCATTTTAATATGCCAGATATTGCCCCTAATATGCCATTTTAATATGCCGGATATTGCCCCCCATATGCCGGATATTGCCCCCCATATGCCGGATATTGCCCCCCATATGCCGGATATTGCCCCCCATATGCCAGGATATTGCCCCCCATATGCCAGGATATTGCCCCCAATATGCCAGGATATTGCCCCCAATATGCCAGGATATTGCCCCTTAGTATGCTCGTTATGCCACCCTCCTCCCCCAGACCCCAGCACTTACCTCGTTCCTGCTCTGTCCCCCGGTGCTCTGAAGCTGCGGGGCTGTGAGGGAAGCGTTGTGAGCTTCCCTTCAGCCGCGCGGTCAATAAAGTTTGTTTAAAAAAAAAAACAGACTTTATTGACCGCGCGGCTGGAGGGAAGCTCACAACGCTTCCCTCACAGCCACGCAGCTACAGAGCAGGAACGAGGTAAGTTTTTTTTTTTTAGATTTTTTTTTTTTTTTTTCGGCGTATAACACACACACACACATCATTTTCTCCCTATTTTCAGGGAGAAAAAGTGCGTGTTATACGCCGATAAATACGGTATATACATTGTGTTAGTAAAAATATAGGCAAATACGTAAATAGACAAATTCAGATTATATCACCTCTGGCGTGATGCAAATGAAATACTTTACACTGGAAAATGTGCGATTAGCATATTGTGCCACAGGTGATGTCATAGACAGGGATAATAACACAAACATTTATTAGATGTGTTTATCTTAATGTATGTATTTCCTTGCATTTCTGCCAACATAATGTATATAGAGGGACACGGCAAGCTCAGGCAGCTTGTATAACACTTTTGTTTTAGTTTATTCAGTGATATGTTACAGGGGGGTCAATTTGAAGCAAGCACCTACACTAGATCCAGTATAAGGGCTCTAGTAAATGTGAGCAGCTCTCCAGTGGGGCATATATCACCATCATATCTCTCAGTATATTGCTTGTTTTTCTTTTCTATTTTATGTATGCATTGTCAAGCCTGTTAGATATTGCCCACCAGTGTGTGAGATAAGTATTTCATTTTATTGCGCAACACGTTTTTGTATATTTCACTTTCTATATTGTGTGTGTGGTGGTCCACATCAGTGTCTGCTGCATATTATGCATTAATAGTTTTTCACTTTTATTTATTTGTTCCCAATTATATTTATATATTTTCTGGCGCCCACTTTTTCACCTTATTATCACTTTCATTTCTATGTCTGTTTTTTTCATATACAGTGTTAGCACTGAATAGCACTTGTATCTTTTACTCTCTATGGTGTATGCTGGCTTATGACATGTAGAAGTAGCTTAGTTGTGACATCACCTCCAGGTTTGTGATGTAGTTATGTTTTATCTATAACAGATCTGATTCCCAGGCTTTCTTCATCTCAGTGTAGCAAACACTGCTTTTTCAGTGGAAAAAATATATTGAATATTTTGCTGTCTGTGTTAAAGTAGCAAATTATTTTTGAGAAATGATGAGATTGAGAAATGTTCTATATCTTCACCATCTCCTTTCCATTTATTCAGTCAGTGTAATGGGAAAAATATGTTACAATACATTATGATTCTAAAACAAAAAATCTTTATGTTTAATGTGTGGAACCCAACATATACTGGCTACTCTTGGGTGCTGCAATGTTCATATTTTGACAACAATCTCCACTGTCAATGGTAGTGTGGCCAATTGGTCTAAGGCCCTGCGATCAACTTTTTTTTTGCAGTGGGACACCTCACCAGAAATGCATGTGTGCGTGGGCCGCATTAATTTTTCATTGAGAAAAAAAACTTTCATCTCCTGATATTTTTTTTTAACTCTCTCTTTATTAGCTCCAATTGCGAATCAAACAGTGACTCCAGACAATCTTTCAGATAATTCTGGGTCACCACCTGTGAACCAGATTCCTGTACAGTAGATACATTTATTGAGACTTCCATGTCCATTCTAGAGGTTAGTAGCAAAGGGGATGGGACACTTCATCGCGGCTGCTTCCGCGCAGCCGCTTCACCGCCGACAGTACAGCACAAGACAGATCGTCGCTGGAGATTTCATCGCGGGACATTTCATCGCTAAAGGTAAGTATTTTACTGATTTTTGTTGGTTTAGAATTATGGTTTAGGGGGTTAGAATTAGGTTTAGTGTTTAGTGTTAGGGGTCGGGGGTTAGTATTAGGGTTAGTATTAGGGTTTAGGGGGTTAATTTTAGTATTAGGGGTCGGGGGTTAGTATAAGGGTTAGTATAAGGGTTAGTATAAGGGTTAGTATAAGGGTTAGTATTAGGGTTAGTATTAGGGTTAGTATTAGGGTTAGTATTAGGGTTAGTATTAGGGTTAGTATTAGGGTTAGTATTAGGGTTAGTATTAGGGTTAGTATTGGGGTTTAGGGGGTTAACTTTAGTATTAGGGTTAGTATTGGGGTTTAGGGGGTTAACTTTAGTATTAGGGGTCGGGGATTAGTATTAGGGTTAGTATTAGGGGTCGGGGTTAGTATTAGGGGTCGGGGGTTAGTATTAGGGTTAGTATTGGGGTTTAGGGGGTTAATTTTAGTATTAGGGGTCGGGGGTTAGTATTAGGGTTAGTATTGGGGTTTAGGGGGTTAACTTTAGTATTAGGGGTCGGGGATTAGTATTAGGGGTCGGGGATTAGTATTAGGGGTCGGGGATTAGTATTAGGGGTCGGGGTTAGTATTAGGGGTCGGGGTTAGTATTAGGGGTCGGGGTTAGTATTAGGGGTCGGGGTTAGTATTAGGGGTCGGGGGTTAGTATTAGGGTTTAGGGGGTTAATTTTAGTATTGGGGTTAATTTTAGTGTTAGTATTGGGGTTTAGTGTTTATTGTTAGTATTGGGGTTTAGTGTTTAGTGTTAGTATTGGGGTTTACTTTTTAGTGTTAGTATTGGGGTTTAGTGTTTAGTGTTAGTATTGGGGTTTAGTGTTTAGTGTTAGTATTGGGGTTTAGTGTTTAGTGTTACTATTGGGGGGGAATCATTTATTAGGGGGGGTTATTTTCGTTTTACTTTTAGATTTGTAAGAGCTGACAGTTCAGCGCTGAACTGTCAGCTCTTACATAACTGCAGCCGCGGTGAAACGGCCGCGTTATACTTCATTGCTGACAGTTCAGCGTTCTAACTGCTGCGCTGAACTGTCAGAGATGAAAATGCGGCGAAGAAGTGTCCTAGACCCGTAGCAAATACCCAGGAACCGGCCCTCTGTGAAATGTATGGTTTATTCAGATGATAGCAATGTTCCAACCTTTTTTGAGGTCTTTTCGTGCATGATAGAGGGTGTCTCTGTTAAAAAAGAAGTCTGCAATTTTTGAGTTTCATTCACTTTATTCACCTGTGATTAAAAAAATGAGGACCTGTATTTTTCCCCCTTTCTTTCTCCTTTAATGACACTACTTGATTCCTATTGTTCATTTTTGGGGTTTTTATTGAAAGATATATATATATATGGCTTTTAGTATAAATATGGCATTTAGGGAGCACTCTTTTAGCCAAGCTATAGCTATTTCACTGCATTTAAGAAAAGTTCATTCATATTTATTGCTTTACTATTATATTTTGCAAGATATTAAAGCAAAACTTGGTGCAGTTCAATTAACACTGTTATTAGATAGGTTTATAGGGTCCGTGAAACAAATTCTGACAATTGGCTACTCAATATGCCGCATTTGGCTATTCTGACCTTTACTAAACTGATGCCTCCTGGCCATTCACATTGGAACGTTTTCGCTATAAAAACGATAGAATTTGGAATGATAATCCATGAATACAATTCGTTATCGGGGATGATTGCCGCATTATGGACATTTGATTTGCCTATTAAATTAAAAGCGCCAGGCTCGGTAACAGGAGAAATCAAAGATGGCTGCCTGCTGTAATTGTGCACACGCAAGAGAGAGAGAGAGATGGTTCACCATAGATAGAAACCTTGGATTATAACAGATCTATAATAGAGGACAGTTATTAAGGTGACCGTGTTATATGCCTCATGTATTCCAGACATTACTGAGAGCAGCATGTTTGAACATCTCCACGGTATTGTGGCACTCTTGTGTAATCAGAGTCCCCAGACACAGGAGGTAGTCTAGAGCTGTGCTGGGATTAGTGCATTGTATTGTGCTGTATAGTCATGCATACCCCTTAATGGTCTGTTTTATTAACTTCGCCACGGTTTAGTGGCACTTTCGGCTAGAATGGTAGTCGGGCAGCTTAACACACTATGTATTTCACATATGTATTTCACCTCTGTTATGCATTTCCCTATCCCTACAACAGTTTTATGTGCATTGGATACTTAGGAATTACTTCTATGATATAGTCAACTTAATAACAGTATGGGTGCTCCGTATAGTGCAGTGCCTATTAACCCCTTAGTGACATGACTTTTTTGGCTTGTCCGACGCTTGGTGACATGGGCTGTTTTAACATTTCTGAGGTGTTTGTGTTTTGCTGTAATTTATTTCTCATTTAGTGTACCTGCACAAACCATATATCGTTTTTATCGATATAAGAAGGGCTTTCTTTTGATACCATTGTTTTGATAATTGCATATAATTTGATGTAAAACAATAATAAAATATGAAAAAAAAATGTTTTTATGACTTTTATTTGAAAAATCGTATACTCATGTACAAGAGACAACAAAAAAACACTGCTAAATAGTTTCTAATATATGTCCTGAGTTCAGAAATAGCCCATGCTTTGTTTTTTTTATTCATGTTACAGGGCCAGAACTATAAGTAGTGCAAAGCTATTTTTTTTTTTTTTTGACACTCAGTTTTTATCTTTGTATACATTTCCTGTATTTTGTTTATTAAATAAACATCATTGTGTCTTATACCTCAGGTTTCTTTTAATAGGTATTTTTTATTTTTTTTTGCAACTTCAATATTTAAATTTTGGCTCTTATACATATATATACCGGGTGAAGGTTCTGGGTAACTAGGGTTTGGGCCCAGAGACCTTCTCTACGGAAACAAATTACTTTAACAGGACTAGACAGACATATCAAACAGGACAGGACACCTGTGAGGCCCTCCTTCCTTTTCCCTGTTTCTCCTTCCACATGGTCATACTTCCCCGGTTCTCACAGGGGGACAGACAAACTCACATGGATCCCATATAGCGGGGGGGGGGGGGGGATGCGGGATGGGGGGATGGGGCGGGTGTAGACTCCACAGATCAGAATATCTCCTCCCACTTTTCCCCTGTTTTCCCGTTAATTACTTTGTCTAATCCCATCCACCCTCCATAAGTGTGTTAACCCAATTATCCCATTGTTTATATTTTCTATGGTTCCAGTTAAATTGTGTCACAATTCCCCTCTCCATAAGGCATTGTTGAATCAAATTTGCTTTTACTTTTTGCCATATAATTGGATCCGCTGATCTCCAATTTCTTGCTATTTCTAATTTGATTGTCGTCATTAAGTGAACAACAAATTGTAATTCGTTCCCTGATTTTTTGGGAAGGTTTAGGTGTAGCAAAGCCTTTTCTGGTGAGATTCCATTCGTTACCTAACCGGTGTGTTATCTTTTGTGATATGTCCCTCCAGAATCCATTCATTATTGGGCAGTTCCACCATATGTGTGCAGAATCACCTTTAGGGATTCCACATCTCCAGCAGTTTGGGATGTTTACCTTAGCAATGTTTGCTAAAGTTGTAGGGACCAAGTACCATCTATACATTAGTTTAAGTTGGAGTTCATTTAAGTTTAAGCAATGGATAAGTTTATAAATGTTGTTCAATGTCCCATTCCATTCATTTATATCTATTTGTATATTTAATTATTTTTCCCATTTTTTTACTGCTTTCGGGACATATGCTCTTTCTAGTTCTTTTATTAAGTTCATGGATCTCGTAATCAAGTTTTTGTAATCTTTTTTTTCCTAATATTTCATGAAACATTTTTTGTGCCTTGGTTATTGGTCGTTTAATGTTTTTAGGAGAAAACTTATAGAAACATAGAATGTGTCGGCAGATAAGAACCATTCGGTCCATCTAGTCTGCCCAATTTTTTTTTTTTTTGAGTACTTTTATTAGTCCCCCTTTCCCGGTCTTATAGCTAGGATAGCCTTGTGTCTATCCCACGCATGCTTAAAATCCTTGACTGTGTTTACCTCTACCACTTCTGCTGGCAGGCTATTCCATACATCCACTACCCTCTCAGTAAAGTAATACTTCCTGATATTACTTTTAAATCGTTGCCCCTCTAATTTAAGACTATGTCCTCTAGTTGTGGTAGTTTTTCTTCTTTTAAATATACTCTCTTCCTTTACTGTGTTGATTCCCTTTATGTATTTAAATGTTTCTATCATATCCCCCCTGTTACGTCTTTCCTCCAAGCTATACATGTTAAGATGCTTTAACCTTTCCTGGTAAGTTTTATCCTTCAACCCATGAACCAGTTTAGTAGCCCTTCTCTGAACTCTCTCTCCAAAGTATCAATATCCTTCTGGAGATACGGTCTCCAGTACTGCGTACAATACTCCAAGTGAGGTCTCACCAGTGCTCTGTACAATGGCATGAGCACTTCCCTCTTCCTACTGCTAATACCTCTCCCTATGCAACCAAGCATTCTGCTAGCATTTCCTGCTGCTCTATTGCATTGCCTACCTACCTTCAAGTCCTCTGAAATTATTACTCCTAAATCCCTTTCCTCAGATGTTGAGGTTAGGACTGTACCAAATAGTCTATATTCTGCTTTTGGGTTTTTACGCCCAAGGTGCATAATCTTGCACTTGTCCACATTAAATGCCAGTTGCCACTGCTCTGACCATTTTTCTAGTTTAGCTAAATCATTTGCCATTTGGCTTATCCCTCCATGAATATCAACCCTGCTGCAAATCTTTGTATCATCGGCAAAAAGACATACTTTGCCAACAAGACCTTCTGCAATATCGCTAATAAAAATATTAAAGAGAATGGGTCCAAGAACAGATCCCTGAGGTACCCCACTAGTAACAAGACCTTGCATCGAAATATACCCCATTGACTACAACCCTCTGTTGCCTGTCACTCAGCCATTGTCTAATCCATTCAACAATATTGAAATCCAAACTCAAAGATTTCAGTTTATTGATAAGCCTTCTATGTGCGACAGTGTCAAAAGCCTTACTGAAATCTAGGTAAGCAATGTCTACTGCACCACCCTGATCTATTATTTTAGTTACCCAATCAAAAAAATCAATAAGATTAGTTTGGCATGATCTCCCTGAAGTAAACCCATGCTGTCTCTGATCTTGAAATCCAAGCGACTTTAGATGTTCAACAATCCTAATCTTTAACAAGGTTTCCATTATTTTCCCCACTACTGAAGTAAGACTTACTGGTCTATAGTTGCCCGCCTCCTCCTTACTACCTTTCTTGTGAATGGGCACAACATTAGCTAATTTCCAATCTTCTGGAACTACTCCCATTAACAATGATTGGTTAAATAAATCTGTTAACGGTTTTGCTAGTACACCACTAAGTTCTTTTAATAACTTTGGATGTATCCCATCAGGTCCCATCGACTTATTTGTCTTTACTTTAGACAGCTGAAGTAAAACCTCTTCCTCTGTAAACTTACATGCATCAAAAGACTCATTAGTCTTTTTCCCTAAATGAGGTCCCTTACCCTCATTTTCATTTGTAAAAACTGAACAAAAATATTCATTAAGGCAGTCTGCTAAGCCTTTATCCTCTTCTACATAGCATCCTTTTGTTTTTAATCTAACTAATCCTTGTTTTACTTTCCTTTTCTCATTTATGTATCTAAAAAATGTTTTATCCCCCTTTTTTACTGACTGGGCTATAGTCTCTTCTGTGTGTGCTTTGGAAGCTCTTATAGCTTGCTTTGCCTCTTTCTGCCTACTCTTATAGATCTTTCTATCTTCCTCACTCTGAGTATTTTTATAATTACTAAATGCTAGCTTTTTATTTTTTACTATTTTAGCCACCTCTGCAGAGTACCACAGTGGTTTCTTCAATTTTTTGCTCTTACTGACAAGCCTTATGCAATTTTCTGTTGCCTTCAGTAATGCAACTTTTAGATAATCCCATTTCTCCTGGACTCCATTTAAATTGCTCCAGTCTGATAATGACTCCTTCACACCTAATCTAATTTTAGAAAAGTCTGTTTTTCTAAAATCTAAAACTTTTGTTTTTGTGTGGTGTGACTGCGTCACTGTTCTTATATTAAACCACACTGTCTGGTGATCACTAGATCCTAAACTTTCACCTACAGTAATATCTGATAACAAATCTCCATTTGTGAACACTAAGTCTAGTATGCCTGCTTTCGAGTTGGCTCCTCCACTACTTGTTTTAGAGATAATCCCAGTAGGGAGTTTAGGATATGCGTACTCCTGGCGCAAGTAGCTGTTTTGTATTTCCAGTTCACATCAGGAAGATTAAAGTCACCCATGATGATCACTTCTCCCTTCATTGTCATTTTAGCTATTTCCTCAACTAGTAGATTATCTAACTCCTCTATTTGTCCAGGGGGAATAACTTCTCATTCTTAGATAATTATAACATTCTCTTTCTGGTAGTTTGAATTCATTCTGGAGGGATTTAAACATTTTAATCTTACCCTTTTCCATAATATCGTTTATTTCATAAATTCCTCTTATTTTCCACTCCTTTAGATCTAGATTTGGGTTTAAGTTCTCAGCAGTCGCTAAAGTTAGGTGCGGTGGGATTTTATCCATATAACCTATTTTTTTTTTTTTTATCTTCTTCCAATTATTTACTAAGTGAGTTAGTGTTATATTCCCCATCTCTATTTTTTGTGAATCCATTGACCAGAAATAAGTAAGTAGGTCTCCATATAATTTATTTTTCTCCATTTCTAAGTTGTACCAAGACTCCTTTTTCACTGTGGGATTTAATGTGACTAGTACTTGTGCTAACGTGACCGCTTGTGCATAGTCCTGTATTATTGGAAACCCTATACCCCCTGATTCCTTTTTCTTTGCTAGTATTTGTTGTGATATTCTTGGGCGTTTTTGTGCCCATATAAATTTATTGAAGGAATATTGAATAAGTTCTAGCCAGCTCTTAGGAATTGGTAATGGTAACATTCTAAATACATACAAGAAACGTGGAAGTACATATGCTTTTATTGCATTGGATCTACCCAGCCATGAGATATACATACCCCTCCATCTCCTAAACGATGCATTCATTTCTTGAATAAGGGGCAGGATATTTATCTGCATCCACATTACAGGGTCCCGGGAAATTTTGATTCCTAAATATGATAAGCTCTCTGTTACCCATGTAAACCCATAATTTGTCAATTCAGTTTTTTGAACTGCATCTAGCGATATTACCAATGCTGTTGACTTTGACATATTTAACTTATAGTTTGAGAGGTGACTGTATCGATTTATCAGGGTCATGATTTGTTTGATTGAGTTCACAGGATCTTGGATAACCAACAGGATATAGTCAGCAAACAAAAATATTTTTTTATTTCCTTCCTCTCCACCACCTACTATTTCTGCACAGTCTCTTATATCTATCGCTAGTGGTTCTAAGGCCAAGACGTATAACATGGGTGAGAGAGGGCATCCCTGCCGGGTACCATTACCCAAGTTGAACCATTCTGATCTTATCCCTGATCCTACTATCCTTCCCTGGGGTTCCTTGTATAGGGCCATTATGGCTTGATGTATTCTCCCCTTAAATCCATATGCCAATAATGCCTTAGACATATATCCCCAGCTGACCCTGTCAAACGCCTTTTCTGCGTCTAGGGACAGGGCCAGCTGTGGAATGCCCGTTTGTCCCGCTTCCTCAAATAGGTCCACAAGTGTTCTTATGTGGCTCGACGATGTTCGCCCTGTTAAGAATCCTGCTTGGTCCTGGTGGACCAATCCCGGCAATATCGGTTTTAACCTATTTGCCAGTATCCCCGCATACAACTTAGCATCTATATTCAAGAGAGATATTGGCCTATAACTGGTAATTTCTTCTGGATTTTTCCCTGGTTTTAAAAGTGGTATGATGTTGCCCTTTAATATTTCTGTTGGGAGGGTCCCTCTGGACATTCCTTCATTAAATAACCTTACTAGATAGGGTGATATCTCATATTTTAAAGTTTTATAGAACTTGGCATCGAACCCATCGGGTCCTGGGGTTTTTTTTATTTTTAGGTCATCTATTCTTTCATGGATCTCTTTGATTGTAATATCCTTGTTAAGCCTAATCACGGTTTCCTCTGATATTTTTGGCAGAATTTTCCCTTGAAAGTATGTATCTATCTCCTCTAATGTTGCTTCTTTTGGAAGATTGTACAATGGACTATAGAATTTATTAAATGCCTGTCCAATTTCTCCAGGTGCCATTAGAACTTTATTTTTATACACAATTTTCGATATCCTGTTCTTTATTCTTTTATCCTTGAGTTGGTCCGACATCAATTTATTAGCCCGATTCCCCAAATAGTAGTATTTGGTTTTCATTTTACTCATTGCTCTATTGGTTTCGTCATATAAGTGAATGTTAATCCTGTGGTTTATCCTTTAAATATTCTCTGACAACTCTCTGGAAGGTGCAAGTTTATTTTGTCTTTATTTAATTTGTGGAGTTCCATATATAAATCTGTGAGGCTTGTTCCTTGTTTTTTCTTAGCCCAGCTACAGCTTTATATGTACACCACAAATTAGCAATAGTTGTCCCTTGTCCATCATTTTCTTGAAAGTACAGTTGAGTATTTTCTTTTATATAATCTATATCCTCTTTCTTTTTTAATAAGAGGTCATTTAATCTCCAGTCTGTCCTGACATTATCTTTCTTATCTTTAAGTTCCATGAATACCATATTATGGTCTGACCAAGTTACGTCTAAGATATTAACTTTTTTAATCAATGCCGCAAGATTAGTTTCCCCTATAATGAGGTCAATACGTGAGTATGCACAATGTGATTTTGAAAAGCAAGTATAGTCTCTTTCAGTGGTATGGAAAATTCTCCACATATCTAGGAGACCATACTTGGCCATCAATGCGCTTAGTTTTTGGGCTTGGTAAATTATGTTCTTGTTAATTCCGTTTGTCCTTGTAGACTTTTTATCTAGGGTCAGGTCCAGTACACAATTGAAGTCACCCATCCAAATCATGTGCCCCTGTTTAACTTTCATTATTTTTTTTTAGGATCCCTGACAGAAAGCCGCACGGATTGCTATTTGGTGCGTAGATATTTATTAATGTATACATTTTATCATTAATTTCCATTACCACTATAATATATCTCCCTTCCGGGTCTAGTTCTTCGTATTTTATTTTTATCTCCAATTCTTTTGAAAAAAGGATTGCTACACCTCTTTTTTTCTTGTTCCTCATTGAAGCCACTATGGAGAAGGGGAACCTATGATTTTTTTATTACAACATTGTCTGTCCTCCTCCAGTGGGTTTCCTGGAGGAAGCAGACACTAATCTTCTCTTGGTACAACCGATTAAATAGGATTGATCTTTTCTGGGCTGAATTCAATCCTCGGGTATTTATAGTGGCAAATCTGAGCATCTTAATGTCTTTTAATTTTCATCCAACCCCCCCCCCCCCCCCCGACCACACCCCCGCCACCAGGATCCATGAACAAACACTAAACATATAAACATGAACATACTTTTGTACACGACTGACTCCCATAGTCAGTCGTGTACAACCACAGATATGCTTCTCCATAATCTGTGATCTCTTTTGCCAACCCTTTTGGTAACTGGTAACCCTGGCAGCTTATTTCTTCTGAGTTTAACCAAAAGAGGAGACAAAAAAATAAGGGGGGAAGGATCCCTTCCTCCTCTTTTCCCTCTTCACTATTATTTTCCACATATGCATTTGGGTAAATCTGTTTTTATCCATATTCTTATATAATTCCTCCTCTCACTCCATTCTTTACTTATTTTAAATAATTCTTCGTGTGTTTGACACCCGTGTTTTTGAGGTTCTATATTTCCTCCCTCTTCTCCTCTATATTACTTCTCTCACTTTTAGACTACTATGGTGCTTTAATTAACTTCCATGTGATCCTATATTCTTTCCTCTCTTTCCCTTTCGGTGTTTCTATCCCGTTTTTTCTTTCCCATTCCTAGTTGTCTACCCCCCTCCATATCTCAGTGATTTTTAGTGATTGGACCTTCCTCCTGATCTCTTCCATCTTCCTTTAACTTTACTATAGTGCACACTTCAAATCTTTACAACCTTGTGAGTTGTGATTCTGTTACCTGTTATTTACCCGTGTAATTTTGTGTAGTTTCTCCCCTTAACTTCTCCCCTTCCCCCTCCCTGTGATCTATTAAGCATTGTAAAAATCCCCTTCCCCTCTATTTACGGTTACGATATGTACCCAATTTAATTTAATATTTCCTTGCCCCCTCCCCTCCCTTATATTCCTTACCCTCCTTATATTTACTACTGATCTACTGATTCTTCTATGTAAAAAAAAAAACTTAACCAATCTATCTCTAGTCCCCACACTCCCCAACCCTCCCCCTCACCTCCCCTCCCAGTCCCAAGCTCCTACCAGAGCCCTTCAGATCTACAGCGTACATTACTTCAATTCTGTAATAACGCCTTAAGTTTATTGTAAGCTGACAAATATGCTATGGGGAAGAGGGTAATCTTAATTCTTATCTCTTTCTTTAGGGGGTCCCCTTTGTTGATAATACGTGTATCTGTCTTCCTAGGATTCAAGGTCAAGGAAGGGAAGAGAGAGAAAGGGAGAGAAAAAAAAAAAAAAAAACCCCTCCCTCCCCTCTCCTCTCCAGTACTCTCCTCTCTTTTCCTTTCCTTTGTGGTGCCTAAGCGAGATTTATTTCTTTAATCCATCGAGCGAGTTTCTCTGGAGTTTCAAAACTTAGAGACTTATAGTCAAATGTAAGGATAATTTTGGCTGGCCATGTCCACCGATAACTGATTTCATTTTTCCTTAGAATCGCCGTTGAGTAAGCAAATTGTTGTCTTTTTATTCTTGTGTAGTATGAAATATCTGGGAGAATCTTAATATTTTCATAAGGACTTTTAAAGATTTTGTCTCTTTGCTTTCATAATCTCTTCTTTAATTCTGTATGTATTGCAGCAAATGAGCACGTCTCTTGGGATCTCTGATGCTAAGTTTGGAGGTTTCATTGTCCTATGGCATCTTTCCCAAATTTGTGTGTCTCGTATGTCGAGTTCTTGACATAGGTCTATTATAAAATTCCCCAGATTTTCATTTGTGATTGATTCCGGGATCCCTCTTATCCTCAGGTTGTTCCTTCGGGATCGGTCTTCCAGATCTGCGATTTTTTGCTCCAATAAATCAATCTTAGATTTGCTACTCTTAATATTTTCTTCCTGTGCGGCATCTTTAAATTCTAGGTTTTGAATTTTTTCCTCATTTGTTTTAACTCTATTTGCTATAGCAGCTAGGTCTACTTTAAGCTCTTGTGTCTGGAGAAGTGTTTCAGCTTTAATTCTATCGAATTGTATATTTAATGCTTCCATCAGTTGATCCTGAATAATTTGCTTAATATTTACTGACTGTGTGCTCTGTGTTGCTTCCCCATCATTTAGGTCTGGTCTCTCTATGGGTGATTCCGGTTCTTGTGGTTCCAAATCAGGTTTAGAGGTGTATGGAGAGAAAAATGAAAGCCTCTTTGGATCCTTTCTCTCGTCTTTTCTCTCCCTTTTTGAAGGTTTCTCTGTTGGTCTTCTCCCTGCCATCTTGGATTTTCTTTTGTTTTATTTGTTCCTCTGTGTAAGTCTGCAGTTTTATCAGTTTACCTCCTACCGGTAACGCAAAATTATACAAGAGTCCCCGCTCTGTCTAAGCTGTTCCTTTTTATGTGCTTTTATGTTTTAAGGGAACTCTTTGTGTATTACTGCTTGTATCTATACCTTACTTCCAATGGTAAGTATCCTGTTCCTTTCTTTTCCTTTAGGTTATTTATAATTTATATTTTATTTTCCTTCTATTTTGTAGCTGTTGGTCCCGGGTTCCTTTTCTGTATAGATACTTTTCAATGTCGTGAATAGCACTATTCTCAATATTCTAAGTAAACCCAATTGGGACTTAGCTCATTACTGGGCCTAAGTTACGCACCACTTTAAACCGTGTGGTATAGTTCGTAAATATTTCACCAGGCAAAGGGTTTCACCGTGTTGCTTGGCTATTACGTGCACACAGATGGGTCCTGCATTTATCCAGGTAGTATACTATGCTCCTTAAGGTATTTCACCCCACCAGATGGTCACACTTTGCCGCCCGGTTACTATGTACATACATGAAGGCTCCAGTATTTATCAAGATAGAATAGTATGCTCCTTAAAGTTTCCCCCCCAGCTGCAAAGTTACACCATACTGCTTAATTGCCTGGGTACTATGCACATTCAGGTAGGCTCCAGAATCTATCAAGATAGAGTAATGTGCTCCTTAAGGTTTCCCCCCAACTGCGTAGTTACACCTTGCTACTTAGCTACTCTCTAGATATAAATGGCTTCCGAATCCATCAAAGTAGGTAAGTGACTGATATACTCAAATATTTTGTTTATCAGGGATATAGTGTGTAAATTTATTTATCGGGTTTTGTATCTTGGTTGCTCCCCCGTTTTCTTTATCTCTGAGTGTAACGTGCAGTGTTTAAGGTTTGCCCAGTCCTATCCCCCGTCAGTCTGTTCACCACACAAAAAAGGTAAGGAGAAGGTAGAGGGCCAAAAATACAAATGGAGAGAAACTTATCTGAGGTGTTTCAGTCTCTGGCATCTGTTATAGAGCAACTGACGTCTTTTGTAGTCCTTCTCTCGTTCCTTTCGGATGTTTTAATTGTTGCTCCAAGCCCAATACTTCCCGCGATGTCTTTAGTTCTTCTTAGCCTAGCTGCCTGGATTAGTCCGCTCAGTCTTTACTTCCATTTGTTCCCCCCGGCATCACTTCCTCTACGCTGTTTTCCGGGTTCCAGAAACCGCGAACGCAGCACGCTAGCGTGTTACGTCATCGCTCCGCCCCCCCAGTCAGTGATTGACTGCGCCTTTTTTTTTTTTTTTTTCAAAATTAGTGATAGTGACATTGTAACACTGATTTCTGTACTAAATCCATGAATGACCCCCAACATGTACATATTTTTGAAAACTAGACCACTCAGGGCATTTGACTTGGGGTATTTTGACACATTTCATGTAGCCATTTTACCACCAATCTTTGCCAAAGTCACATAGATTGCAATTTAGGTAAACATTACCTTAAAATGTGAAGGGGTATTTCCAAATAACACCTCAATATGTGTTCAGCAACATCTCCTGAGTACAGGGATACCACCCATGCATAGGTTTGTTGGTTTGTTTTGGGGATAAAAGGCCACATTTAGAGTGATCGAGGGGGCGTGTCCGGAAGCTGGCAATGGTGGACGTGTTCAGCAACAGCTCCGTACCCGCAACTTGAAACCGGACGATTTTCTTGATATGGGGCGCCAAAATAGGGCTAACGACCCACCTAAACATAAAAAGGACAAACCTGGAGCTGAACCACCGCCTCCGGGAGAGTTTTTTGCCCGCTCCCTGAGCCCGAAGACGGCAACGGGCCTACCCAAAATGGCCGTGGATACTGCCGTGGCATCTACCTCCAAGACTCGGCACCCAGCTAGCCCTCGATCGCTGCCAGAAAGCTGGAGGGAAGCTTTTCAACACCTGCCTACCAAAGCAGATATCGCGGACATTGTAGATAGAGCTATACAGCCTCTCCGCTTGGAAATTACCGAACTCCGCCAAGACCTCAAACATATCGACACCAGAGTACTCTCCCTTGAGGAGGAAGCGCCACACACCCGAGAGACGGTCGATGCCCTAAACCAATATGTACAGCACCAAGAATATCAGATCTACACATTACAGCAACAAGTCGAAGAGCTTGAAAACCGCAGCCGCAAAAGCAATATCAGGGTAAGAGGCATCCCAGAGGACACCTCCCCTGATGAGCTGCAGCCCCTGGTACAGGGCCTTTTTGATACCATTCTGAAGAGGGACCCTGACAATCCCGTGGAGCTTGAGAAGGTACACAAACTTCGTAGCCCGAAAGCAACGGGGAACCTGGTCTCGAGAGATGTGGTCTGCACATTCCACTACCCTAATGAACGGGATGCTGTACTTCAAGCCTATCGGAGCATGACCCCTCTGAAAATCGGGGATGCTACCATAGCACTACTCCCGAACAACCCTACAAGTTAGGCGAGCTCTACGCCCTATCACAGCTGTACTGAGGGCTCGAGACTACCCTTATCAGTGGGGGTCACCCTTTGCCCTAATAGTAAAGAAGGACAATAAGACTCACACTCTGCGCCACCCAATGGAACTGCCTTCTTTTCTGAGTGGTCTCGGTTTGCCCAACGTCCAAGTACCAGAATGGTCTACGCCAACTATGTTCCCGGCTCCGTTGAAGAACCTAACGATGGTCTTGACTCTTCCGGAATAAATCACAGTTTATCCGCATATGTCTGCCAGACTTTTATCTTGTTTAGACCTTGTCTACTGACTCTTTTTTAAGTGGCCATCGGTCCCCATTTCAGCCACTGTAATAGAAGGCCTGCCTAGTGTTCGCAATAACTACCATATTGTTGCCTGTGTTTGTTGTTTTATTTCAATGTTTTCTGTTTAATGCAGTCCTAATACTTGCCTAAAACGCTATCAAGATATTACAGCTACATGATCGTTGCCTGTTACTATATAGCTTTTATTCTCTAGTCCGCAGAATTGCCGGTGATACGGATACGGCACCCCCAGGGCACTCTCCCCCAAACCCCAAAGGGGCAGGTGGGGAGCATCTGGTCGTTTAGGCGACTTACTGCCCATTTTGTTTTCATGATCTCTCTAGGTCATGGGTGGTCTTTCCCACCAGGGGCTAATGCCCCACTTTTTTATATCATCCCTCATTCCCTCCCCCCCACTTTTTTTTTTTTTTCCTCTTCTTTTCTCTTTTCTCCCGCTCTTATCTCACCTCTATTCTTCCTCTTTGAAACACCCCCATCATCGCTCTGTTATCACCTGATTAAACACTGAAATTTCCTTTCTCATTGTATACCTTACCATTGTATTTTGTTGAACCTATCTTTAATGAAAGACAAATAAACTATTATTTACGGAATCATAGTGATCAAATGCAATAAATGACAATCCAGTAATCTTTGAACACTAAAAAAAAAAAAATTAAAAAAAAAAAAGGCCACATTTAGGGGGTGCGCAATTCCAACTTGGAATTTTGACATGTAGTCAGGCTGCGCCCATGTTCCATTTGGAACATGACAGTTGTAGCCTCGACTACCAGGCTGTATCTTTACCATAAAATAGAGACACATGGCACGGACGTAGTGGGTAGAAAAGGCCACAGCCATTTTATTTATAACATATGTCATTGCCTCCAACCTTAACATACCACATGGTAGTAAATACATATAAATATACAAATTAGGTAATGACAAACCCACATATTCACACATATGTCATAAATGACATGAACCTCAAAATTAACATAATTGACCATTAACTTTATTAACATAGTTAACATAACAAGGAACATGTCCCACACCAACTTGCTCCCCAGGGGTCCACCGTCCATTGAATCCACTGCCAGGCAGACCTTCTGCCCAGCCCACCAACAGGCTAAGAGCTCCAACTTAGCTCTGAACCTCTCCCGTAGTCCATTTGAACTATGGCTGACTCCCGATATTCCAGCCATAGACCCCCCCCTAAGGAGCAAGTTACCGCCAAAGCCCTTCTGAGTGACTCCTCACTACAGAATCTGCTCCTTCCAAATTGCGATGTCTGACCACCACTCCTTTTTTGTTTCCGTACAAAATCGACCTTAATTTATTAATCTTCCCCCTACTGCGCTCCATTGCCCCGAAATCTCTTGCATACCTCCATTGGTCTCTTGGTACCATTTCTGACCATACAATTTTAACCCCGGGAACCAGTAATAGAATGTGGGTAACATCCTTCTGCATGATCTTGCCCAACTCCCTCTGTGACACCAACCCTAAATCGTTCCCCTTGGCGTGTGTCACTATGACATTAGGCAGTACCCCTCGTTCAATAAAGCGCAGCAGCATGGGTAAGACCCCCGCCCAACGCATACCCCGGGCCCCGAACCACTTCACCTGAAGTAATTCGGCAGGAAAGCCCAGCCGTAGGCCCGATGTCCCAACTGCGGCCCTCCGTCTAGCCCAGAACACGTAAGAGTGGCCAATTATCCACACCACGTAGATGGACCCTACAAACAAAAGGAAGGGAAGGGAAAAGGAGAGGGAAGGGAACAAACATGTTGCTCACATCACCCGATTTTTACAACATCCGATGAGGCCTCACATAAGATCTAAACCTGTTAGATTTCACCTACCAATGCGCTTAACCACATCTTCACCTAAACCTAACCGCGCCGCCTCCTTGGCTGCCCCTATCCAAAAGGAGTGAGTGCCGTAGTCCTTTTCTGGCAAACACAACTTAATCAAGCCCAACGTGAAAATTGGAACCTGGAAAGTGACCTTCCACTCCTGTGTACCAGTAGGGAACCTCCGTCTGCAGGCCTAACCAACAAGTATCCCTGCAGGCATACCACACTGCCCTGTACCCCATATAATACCACTCGGGTCCCTCTTCCCGATTGATTTGACCCTATTACTTGATCTGCTGTGCAGGAAACATCACAAAACCGACGGCCCCCTGCCACTTGACGCGAGCTGCTGACCAGCTCAGATATCCGCAAGGCTTCAAAGAAAACCAATGAAAAGGCAGCCCTGAAAAGCAATGATTCAAACTCCGAAGAGCAAACATCACCTAGGACTCCTATCACCCTACATAAGACTCCCATGGATACTGGGCGACGGTGATCCTGAACCGCCTTGCCCCTCTTTAAGCCCTTCATAGCCTGGCGGATCACAAAGTGTTTTGTGATATCCTCTTGCCCCCTTAATTTGAACCTAAACTCCAGTGCAGCCAGCTTTGCGCTCAGCTGAGCAGAGGAAGTCCCTCCCGACGCTAACCGGAATAAAAAACCAAAATATGTCCAACTGATTCTCCGCTAACGCATCCCTCCCTGCCCAACAGCCAAAGCGTCCCACTCCTGCCACGTAGCAGGGGCCAATGACTACTTCACCCATCCCTGCAACACTCGGTCCCGAGCTTCCACACTACCTCCGGGCATTGGTAACCCTCGGCCTCTGCCCCTGGTGCCGCCTGCCTGAATCTGTCCCACTGTAAGCGAGAGAGAGAGTCCGCGATGACATTCTGGTAACCCGGAACATTTTTTCCCCTAAATGACACATTAAGCTCCATGCACAGCAATACGAAGTACCTCAGAAGCTTGACCACGGCAGGTGAAGATGCGGAGATATTATTAACAGAGTATGCCACAGCCAGGTTGTCTGAATAGAAGACAACTAGTCTATCCCTCATGGACCATCCCCGCAGGGAAAGTGCCACCACCAACGGAAATAATTCCAGGAAGGCCAGGTTGCCCATTAAGGGTGACGACTTCCGCTCCTCCGGCCATGCTGCCGAACTCCACTTACCCCCATAGTATGCCCCAAAGCCCACACTCCTGGAAGCATCTGTATAAAGCTTTCAGGAAAACTCTCCATACCAACAGGTCAGCTCTCATGGCCTTTGACATTCTTAGAAAGTGATGTCCCTCTCGTATTCCTACTGTCGCTCACGACAGCGATCTCGGGAACACTCGGCCCGCCGGTGTAATTCGACATGCAAAATTAAGCCTCCCAATCACAGACTGAATCTGCCTGCGCGTGACCTTCTTTGCCTGTAACACCTCGACTAGCTCCCGCCTCAAGATGAAAGGCTTATCATCAGGTAACCGACATATCCCTTTAACTGTGTCCATTTCCAAGCCCAAGAAACTAAGCCGGGTGGTTGGGCCTTCCGTCTTTACTGCAGCTATGTGGACACCAAAGGATTATGCAACTACTTGCATAGTCCTCAGTAGATGGGTGCAATCTGACGAAGCCTCCGGCCCCACGCATCGGAAGTCATCTAAGTAGTGTACTAATGTTCCAATTCCCGATTCCTGCTTAACCACCCACTCCAGAAAAGTGCTGAACTTCTCGAAATAGGCGCAGGAGATAGAGCAACCCATTGGTAAGCCCAAGTCCACAAAAAACTATCCTGGAACCAGCACCCCAGCAAATGATGGCAATCAGGGTGCACTGGCAAAAGCCGGAACGCCGCCTCTATGTCCACCTTGGCTAACAGAGCCCCAGGGCCCGCAGATCTAACCACGTCAATTGCCCTATTGAATGACGTATAGGATACCGAACACAGTTCACGGTCTATGTCATCATTCACCGACACGCCTTTCGGGTATGGCAGGTGATGTATCAACTGAAATTTACCTGTCTCCTTCTTGGGAACCACCCCCAAAGGGGAGACACATAAATTAGGCAGCGGAGGGTCCACGAAGGAGCCCGCCATCCTCCCTAAGTTCACCTCTTTCATCAACTTTTCCCCTACAACCTCTGGGAAGGATTGTACCGATTTAAGATTTCGTCTTGATACTACCGCACCTTTGGGCAAGAAAGGAATACGAAACCCTTTGTCAAACCCCTCATCCAGGAACCACGCGTCTTCTTGCTTACCGTGGCGTTTTAGCCACGGCAGCATCGCGCTTCTGCTCACTGGAGAGTTCCCCTTTTGCCCCCAATGCCCCGGTTGCTCCTCCAGACTTCCCTTTCTTAAAACACTTAGTGTAGCTATGGCTACCCCCACATCCAGTGCACTCATGCCGGAAACGGCATGAACTGCCCCATTTGCACTGACTGTCGTTAAACAGCCAGCAGCAACCCTTTTTTTTTTTTTTACTTTTTTTTTTTTCCAGAGGCCGGTGAGGAACTTGATGTTCCCGCACCGGCCCCTCCCTGAAAGGGCGCCGATTTTTGCGCCAACATAAGTTTAAGCCAAAGTGTGATGTCCATTTGATCCCACCTCATCGTGGGATTGGCAGCCAGGCGCTGACTAAATTGTTCGTCATACCGCCACCACGCCAGTCCTCCATACACCCTGTATGCATCCCGAATCCCGTCCAAGTATGAGAACAACACTTCTCCGGCGCTCTCTGACCCACCACTCTACCTAGTATACAGAAGGCCCTCAACCCATTCCCCAAGGTCTTGGGAAGCTTCCTGTATCTCTTCTTTCTCTCTTCCTCCTCCTTCTTTGCCCTGTCCTCTTTTTTCACATCCTCCTTCAAGTCTACCGACTCCTCCAGAGGAAGCAAAGAAAACAACTCCAAGTATTCCCCCTTCTAAATTTTTTCTTTCGTCTCTATTTTTAAATGCGCCCCCAAGGGGCCCGAATATGACAGATATGAATTATAATCGGCCGCCTCTGGTATCCCTTCACGCAATTCCTCGCCATCGTCCTTTCCTGATGCCTTCTCAACCCCTCTGTTGTTCCAGCAACCTCCCCCTTGTCACCTTTTTCCATCACGCCTTTTCCACTCCCTGCGCTAGATGCAACCCACGCTGCTGCAGCCGACGGCGGCTCTGTTCTTTTCTGACCTTCTGACCAAGAATTTAAAAAGGCCTGTAACCCTGCCATCAAGCTCCCATGGCCCCGTCGAGGTCCTTGTGTGTTGTGTGTAAAATAATAGCACCCTCACCGGTAGTTCCATCAGCTGTCCCAGACTTCGGATCCGAACTCCCCGATGCATCCTTTTCGGGAACCGCTCCACCGGCTGTAGCCCCGCTCGATCCTTGGGCAGCTTGATACCTGTCGTCCTCTCCGATTTTCCTGGAATGGGAAACAACTTTGGGGAGTGCTGCTGCAGAATTTGTCACTCTATCCCTTTCCTTGCTTCGCTGCCTGGAACGCTCCCCTTGGTGGCCCCTAGCAACTCCACTCCTGGTATGCCTATTAAAATTTACTCGGATGGGCGGCCGAAGAAGGAGGGGCCTATATCTCCTGATGCGCTCCCTGGAGGATGAGCCTGAAGGACTGATGCTGCGAGACCGGGGTATCCTATTGCGATGTGAATGCCCGCTGCCATGGCCTCTAGCGAACCTAGCCGGACACCTGCTCCTCTCTGTGCTGCTACCGCTGCCAGACTCCCTACCTGTCGGGCCGTGGCGCCAACTAACCCTACCCGGGCTAATCCTGCTTGAATAACTAGCGCCTCCCCTGGGAGACCTGCCCCTATCCCCCTCCCGTCTGCTGCTCCTAACGCTCGACTCCTGTCTCGGTGAATTTCCCTTATGGCGCCTCTGGGCCCTGACCCCTGTTGAAACCCCCATGCTCCTCTGGGTCGGGGTGTTGTCCCTAGTCACTTGCCTTTGCTTCCCATTCCCGACATTCCGGTCCTCCTGGAGCCGTACGCCCACGGTCCTGACCTGGACTTGCTGCAGACGCCCGTGCTCCTGCGGAACCTTCCGGTCTGGCATCCTCAACCTCGCCGGCCCGTACGGTGGGCCCCATCTTGACCTCCCTCCTGGCCAGCTTCAGCAGCCTCGGCCCCGTCACTGCTCCAGCCTGTGTCCGACAGACCTCCATCCAGTCTTCTGCCCGGGGCTTGGTCCCCTGAGGCCCGGCCCTTCTCCAGCGCCGTCCGGCATTCCTGCAACATCCTCATCCCTCAGCGAGCCACAACTCCAGAAGGCCTATACCCAGCATCCCTCACGGCTGTCCCGTCTGCACCCTCCTGGGCCCGTCTGCGAAATCCCCTCTCCTGGCACATACTGCTGCATCTCCCCGGCACCATCCTCTTCCCCCTGGGCCACGAACTGTCCTTCCTGCCGTCGGGGCCTATCCTGCTTCCCCTCTGGGCCTACCTCGGTCTGCATCCTTGCCCCACGTGGCCGCGTCCTTACCCGATCCCCGTTGTCCACCGCTACTTCTGTGGGGCCTCCCTGTCCCTCCACTTGGTCCACTCCCCCCTGACCGGGCCCTGGTCACCTGATCGAGGCACGCCGGCCTCCGATCTACCGCGCCGCTCCTTCCACTTCCGGTAGGCCTCGATCCTCCGGATGCCACCAACAGATCTCCGGTCCTCTTCAGTCCTGGGGCTTGGTCCCCTGCGGCCTCTGATGCCGCGCTGGGACCCTTTACTCTCCGCTGGGCCGCTGCTCCTGTCCCGCTTCCGGAGGCCTTCTCCTGGTCCACCAGTCGGCCACGTGTTGCTCCTCCCGAGGTCCCATCATCCGCAGCCATCCTTCCTCGTGCAGGGGATCCGGGGCTGAGTCTCTGGGGTGGACGAGTCCTCATCACCGGGCGTGCAGCAGGATCAGGTACTGGAACCAGATGTCCAAGTTGTTCTCTCACCCATCCAGGTCCTTTCTTCCTTGCAGCCTCGCAAATCCCAGCCAGGAGCCTTTTCAGCGAAGAATCCATCCTGAAACAGAAGAAGGGAGAAAGCAGGGAGACAGAAGCAAGCAGAAAATTCTGGTAGGCCAAAAAGTTATGGAGATTTTCCCTATTGTTCAGCCTTAAATATACTCTGATCCTCTCCCCCAACTCCTCCCCTAAAACCTTACCACCAATATGTGCAGCCTTGCTACAGTACAAGCAGTCAAGGCCCTCCTGCACCTAGGCGTCTCCGGGGGCTGCATTTTTGAAGCTGTCCAATGAATTGTACCCCATCAAACCATATATTTTTGGAAAATAGACATCCTAAGGTATTTTAAATGGTGGTATTTTAATACTGTATAGGTATTAATTCTACCACCAGCCTTTGTAAAAGTTTGTGGTAGTATTTTTTTGGGAGTTTTTTTTTTCCACATACATTGTACTTCAGACATGAATTCACAGATTCCAGTATATGTCACTGCCAAACAACAACCCAATATGTGTTCAGCAACATCTCCCGAGTACAGGGATAGCACCCATGCATAGGTTTGTTTTTTGGCTAGAAAGCAACATTTGTGAGATGCGCATCTCAAAATTCCAACTTGGAATTTTGACATGTAGTCAACCTGCGTCCGTGTCCTATATGGGATATATCTTTTAAGCCAGCCAATGTAATTTACCCCCACCAAACCATATATTTTTTTAACGGTAGACCCCCATCACTCCTTGTGGCAAGGGCTCAGCAGCCACCGATACATCACTAGATGATGTATCAGAAAGCTGACTATGGTCAAAAACGAATCCTGAGTCCGCGGCCTCAGAATCAGTGCGTAAACGGTGATCTCGAGCAAAGAAGGGGTTAATAGCTCTTAGAAGAGCCTATCTAGTACTGTAATACATTACAGTACAAAGTAATTAATCCATAAAACAGTGCAGACAGCAAAACATACTGTTGCTGTGCAAGATTACTGCTTATACAGTGATGAATGGCAGGGAAGGGGTTAATACACTGTGAAAGACTTTCATAAAACCTGACACTTTTATAAAATGTTATTTTATATCACTAATACTCATCTGTCTCTTTCCGTCACAAAAATGTAAGGGAGGAGAGGGAGGCAGATCAATTTTTGTGAATATTGATCCGATCAATTTTTGTGAATATTGATCCGACCAATTTTGATCTGACCAGGGCGAATGGTGAGCTTAATGGAGAAATCACCAAACCGCCTTTGCCACTAATTCGCTGTTACTGGTCGCTATGCGCTCAGGCAGCTTAAAAAAAAAAAATCTCAAATATTTTTACTTTACATGTAATCCCCTAGCGGGTATGTGTAAAAACAAATAAAATAAAATAAAAATATGCAGACAGATAAAAATTGCTATATATAAAAAATATATATATAAAAGACAAATAGATAAATTATATATATATATATATATATATATATATATATATATATATATATATACAGGGAGTGCAGAATTATTAGGCAAATGAGTATTTTGACCACATCATCCTCTTTATGCATGCTGTCTTACTCCAAGCTGTATAGGCTCGAAAGCCTACTATCAATTAAGCATATTAGGTGATGTGTATCTCTGTAATGAGAAGGGGTGTGGTCTAATGACATCAACACCCTATATCAAGTGTGCATAATTATTAGGCAACTTCCTTTCCTTTGGCAAAATGGGTCAAAAGAAGGACTTGACAGGCTCAGAAAAGTCAAAAATAGTGAGATATCTTGCAGAGGGATGCAGCACTCTTAAAATTGCAAAGCTTCTGAAGCGTGATCATCGAACAATCAAGCGTTTCATTCAAAATAGTCAACAGGGTCGCAAGAAGCGTGTGGAAAAACCAAGGCGCAAAATAACTGCCCATGAACTGAGAAAAGTCAAGCGTGCAGCTGCCACAATGCCACTTGCCACCAGTTTGGCCATATTTCAGAGCTGCAACATCACTGGAGTGCCCAAAAGCACAAGGTGTGCAATACTCAGAGACATGGCCAAGGTAAGAAAGGCTGAAAGACGACCACCACTGAACAAGACACACAAGCTGAAATGTGAAGACTGGGCCAAGAAATATCTCAAGACTGATTTTTCTAAGGTTTTATGGACTGATGAAATGAGAGTGAGTCTTGATGGGCCAGATGGATGGGCCCGTGGCTGGATTGGTAAAGGGCAGAGAGCTCCAGTCCGACTCAGACGCCAGCAAGGTGGAGGTGGAGTACTGGTTTGGGCTGGTATCATCAAAGATGAGCTTGTGGGGCCTTTTCGGGTTGAGGATGGAGTCAAGCTCAACTCCCAGTCCTACTGCCAGTTTCTGGAAGACACCTTCTTCAAGCAGTGGTACAGGAAGAAGTCTGCATCCTTCAAGAAAAACATGATTTTCATGCAGGACAATGCTCCATCACACGCGTCCAAGTACTCCACAGCGTGGCTGGCAAGAAAGGGTATAAAAGAAGAAAATCTAATGACATGGCCTCCTTGTTCACCTGATCTAAACCCAAAAGAGAACCTGTGGTCCATCATCAAATGTGAGATTTACAAGGAGGGAAAACAGTACACCTCTCTGAACAGTGTCTGGGAGGCTGTGGTTGCTGCTGCACGCAATGTGGATGGTGAACAGATCAAAACACTGACAGAATCCATGGATGGCAGGCTTTTGAGTGTCCTTGCAAAGAAAGGTGGCTATATTGGTCACTGATTTGTTTTTGTTTTGTTTTTGAATGTCAGAAATGTATATTTGTGAATGTTGAGATGTTATATTGGTTTCACTGGTAAAAATAAATAATTGAAATGGGTATATAATTGTTTTTTGTTAAGTTGCCTAATAATTATGCACAGTAATAGTCACCTGCACACACAGATATCCCCCTAAAATAGCTAAAACTAAAAACAAACTAAAAACTACTTCCAAAAATATTCAGCTTTGATATTAATGAGTTTTTTGGGTTCATTGAGAACATGGTTGTTGTTCAATAATAAAATTAATCCTCAAAAATACAACTTGCCTAATAATTCTGCACTCCCTGTATAGACATATACAATAAACGTAAAACACACAAGAATAAGAAACATATTTAAATAAGGGAATAAAAGAACAGAAAAGCAAGACTAAGGACCATGGGCACTAAACAATAAATATAATGATAACATAATGCTATAAATATAATTCCCCAAAAGGAGAAGACTGCTAGAGAGCAACCAAAAAGCAATAGGAAAAAGAGGAGAATGGTTCTAGGGGAAAGACAAAATAAAGATTTAAAGTCTGGATTTCTCGGCATTGTCCCCTACTCCCCCTTTTCCTCCCAGCCACCACACCAGACACTAACCTCATCTCTGCCCAAAAAAAAATGCCCCCGATGCCCCCATTCTCCACATTGAAGTCAACTTTTGGCCACTAAAATGCCTCTAAAAAAGTCCTGGAAAGGGCTAGAGTGCTGCAAAATGAAGTAAAACATGGGTAAGAGAAGGAGAAGTGCCCTGCAAGCAAATGTGGATAGGGAAATAACTTAAAATTAGTGTTGAGCTAACCCGGACCCCACTATTCGGGTTCGTACCGGCCATTACGGTGTCCGTGCCACGAAGTCGAACCCGAACATTTCACTGGAAAACCTTAAGTCTATCCTAACTGGAGCCAGGTACGCACATTGCCACCATATGTGTGCTTGCGAGCCTACCTCCATTTGGCATCGCCAGCACATCATATTACAATTTGCATTAAATTTGGCCAGGCGTGCTGGAACTAAGTACCATGCAATGAACAGCATTGGCTTATCTTCCATTAGTGCTAGGTGTGCGCTGCACACCTATGGATTTGAGCCGCCGTGATTAAAAAAAAAAAAAAAGAGAGATTTTGCCCGTTTCACGAGCTTTTGTCCGCACGGAGGAGGTGTCCGTCCGGGGACACGGAGCAGCAGCTACTAGGTAAGTGATGGGGAGAAGGGTGGTTAAAAACTAGCACATTAATTGCACAATATTCCTTGGCTCTGACTGGCACACTATTCCTGGTATCTGACTGGCTCAATATTACTGGGCTCTGACTGGCACACTAATCCTGGTATCTGACTGGCACACTATTGCTGGTTTCTGAGTGGCACAATATTCCTGGGCTCTGACTGGCACAATATTCCTGGTATCTGACTGGCACACTATTACTGGGCTCTGAGTGGCACAATATTCCTGCTATCTGACTGGTACACTATTCCTGCTATCTGACTGGTACACTATTCCTGGTATCTGACTGGCACAATATTACTGGTATCTGACTGGCACACTATTCCTGGTATCTGACTGGCACAATATTACTGGGCTCTGACTGGCACACTAATCCTGGTATCTGACTGGCACACTATTGCTGGTTTCTGAGTGGCACAATATTCCTGGGCTCTGATTGGCACAATATTCCTGGTATCTGACTGGCACACTATTACTGGGCTCTGAGTGGCACAATATTCCTGCTATCTGACTGGTACACTATTCCTGCTATCTGACTGGTACACTATTCCTGGTATCTGACTGGCACAATATTACTGGTATCTGACTGGCACACTATTCCTGGTATCTGACTGGCACAATATTACTGGGCTCTGACTGGCACACTAATCCTGGTATCTGACTGGCACACTATTGCTGGTTTCTGAGTGGCACAATATTCCTGGGCTCTGATTGGCACAATATTCCTGGTATCTGACTGGCACACTATTACTGGGCTCTGAGTGGCACAATATTCCTGGTATCTGACTGGTACACTATTACTGGGCTCTGGCACAATATTACTGGGCATCTGACTGGCACAATATTACTGGTATCTGACTCTTACAATATTACTGGGCTCTGACTGGCACACTATTACTGGGCATATGACTGGCACAATATTCCTGGTATCTGACTCGCACAATATTCCTGGTATCTGACTGGCACACTATTACTGGGCTCTGACTGGCACACTATTACTGGGCTCCTACTGGCACACTGTTACTGGGCTCTGACTGGCACAATATTCCTGGTATCTGAATGGCACAATATTACTGGGATCTGACCGGCACAATATTACTGGTATCTGAATGGCATAATATTACTGGTATCTGACTGGCACAATATTACTGGGCTCTGACTGGCACAATATAACTGGGCTCTGACTGGCACAATATTACTGGGCTCTGAGTGGCACAATATTCCTGGTATCTGACTGGCACACTATTACTGGCATCTGAATGGCATAATATTACTGGTATCTGACTGGCACAATATTACTGGGCTCTGAGTGGCACAATATTACTGGGCTCTGACTGGCACAATATTACTGGTATCTGACTGGCACAATATTCCTGGGCTCTGACTGGCACACTATTACTGGGCTCCTACAGGCACACTATTACTGGGCTCTGACTGGCACAATATTCCTGGTATCTTAATGGCACAATATTACTGGTATCTGACCGGACCAATATTACTGGTATCTGAATGGCATAATATTACTGGTATCTGACTGGCACAATATTACTGGGCTCTGAATGGCACAATATTAATGGTATCTGACTGGCACAATATTACTGGGCTCTGACTGGCACAATATAACTGGGCTCTGACTGGCACAATATTACTTGGCTCTGAGTGGCACAATATTCCTGGTATCTGAATGGCACAATATTACTGGTATCTGACTGGCACACTATTACTGGCATCTGAATAGAATAATATTACTGGTATCTGACTGGCACAATATTACTGGGCTCTGACTGGCACAATATTACTGGTATCTGACTGGCACAATATTCCTGGGCTCTGACTGGCACACTATTACTGGGCTCCTACTGGCACACTATTACTGGGCTCCTACTGGCACACTATTACTGGGCTCTGACTGGCACAATATTCCTGGTATCTTAATGGCACAATATTACTGGTATCTGACCGGACCAATATTACTGGTATCTGAATGGCATAATATTACTGGTATCTGACTGGCACAATATTACTGGGCTCTGACTGGCACAATATTACTGGGCTCTGACTCACACAATATTCCTGGTATCTGACTGGCACACTATTACTGGTATCTGACTGGCACAATATGCCTGGGCTCTGACTGGAACAATATTACTGGGCTCTGACTGGCACAATATTACTGGGCTCTGAATGGCACAATATTACTGGTATCTGACTGGCACACTATTACTGGCATCTGAATGGCATAATATTACTGGTATCTGAATGGCAAAATATTACTGGTATCTGACTGGCACAATATTACTGGGCTCTCAGTGGCACAAAATTCCTGGGCTCTGACTGGCACACTATAACTTGACTCTGACTGGCACACTATTATTGGCATCTGACTGGCACAATATTCCTGGTATCTGACTGGCACACTATTACTGGTATCAGACTGGCACAATATTCCTGGGCTCTGACTGGCACAATATTACTGGTATCTGAATGGCATAATATTACTGGTATCTGAATGGCATAATATTACTGGTATCTGAGTGGCACAATATTATTGGGCTCTGAGTTACACAATATTACTGGGCTCTGAGTGGTACAATATTACTGGGCTCTGACTGGCACACTATAACTGGTATCTGACAGGCACACTATTACTGGGCTCCTACTGGCACACTGTTACTGGGCTCTGACTGGCACAATATTACTGGGCTCTGAATGGCATAATATTACTGGGCTCTAAATGTCATAATATTACTGAGCTCTGACTGGCACAATATTACTGGGCTCTGACTGTCACAATATTACTGGGCTCTGACTGGCACAATATTCCTGGTATCTGACTGGCACAATATTACTGGACTCTGAATGACACAATATTCCTGGTATCTGACATTGACATTACATTGTGTGACTGTGCGTTGTTATTTTGTGAAATATAGTGTTTCTGGGTGCCACACCCCTAATGAATTTACACAATTTAAGTCAGCCCCAATAGCCATACTTTAACCAAAATTGAAACTCTGTCCACCCCCGTCTAATGGTCAGGTGACAATACCCTCAATTACGCTAACGAAAATACATAAGGAAAATACAAATCTGAGGGAAGGAAGGGCGGGAAGCTCAGCCCAATAACACTTTTGCTGACTGGCTACCTATAGTCTCTGCAGTATTTAGCAAATTACACCTGTATACACACAGTCACACGCTTACATTTATTTAATTTTTTTACCAAAAAATAGGCTGCTTGTCCCACTCCCTGCACATTTACCTTTACTTGCAGGGAGGAGAACGTTTCAGTGTTCTGCTTCTCATCCCTGCAAAGACAGAACACTCTCCGATAACTACTTCAGAATGCCGGATCTCTGAGTATCCGGAAGTTACACAGCGATATGGGGCGGAGCTCTTCTCTTGGTGCGGTTACCTCTCGCCTGCGGTCCGCACCTCGAGGTGAGGCGCTGTTAGGGAGTGAACTCCCTAAAGGAGAGCCTCTGGATACCTGCGCCTGGGCGCAGTGCACTCCATGCACCCATGGGCGGATCCAGAGTCTGATCTGGGGCTGGGGCGGGGGGGGGGGGCACATTCCATCTGTCTCTTCCTTCCCATGTCTGCCTGTGTCTCTCCTCTCCACCGTCTGTATTCTCTTCTCTCCCTTCAGTGTTCTCACCTGTCCCCCCTGTGTTCTCTCCCCGTCCCCCCTGCTCTCCCCTGTGTTCTCTCCTCTGTCCCCCAATGTTCTCCCCCCAATGGTTCTCTCCTTTGTCCCCCATTGTCTCCCCAGTGTTCTCTCTATCTCCCCCAGTGTTCTCTCTATCCCCCCTCCCCAGTGTTCTTTCTATCTCCCTTCCCCAGTGTTCTCTCTATCCCCCCTCCCCAGTGGTCTATCTATCCCCCCTCCCCAGTGGTCTATCTATCCCCCCTCCCCAGTGGTCTATCTATTCCCCCTCCCCAGTGTTTTCTCTATCCCCCTCTCCCCAGTGTTCTCTCTATCTCCCCCAGTGTTCTCTCTATCCCCCCTCCCCAGTGTTCTTTCTATCTCCCTTCCCCAGTGTTCTCTCTATCCCCCCTCCCCAGTGTTCTCTCTATCCCCCCTCCCCAGTGGTCTATCTATCCCCCCTCCCCAGTGGTCTATCTATTCCCCCTCCCCAGTGTTTTCTCTATCCCCCTCTCCCCAGTGTTCTCTCTAACCCCCTCTCCCCAGTGTTCTCTCTATCCCCCTCTCCCCAGTGTTCTCTCTATCCACCCCTCCACTCCACAGTGTGTTCTCTATGCCCCCTCCCTTCCCCACCCCAGTGTTCTCTCCTACGTGAGTGGAGCGCGGGGAGACGCAGGCAGCATGGGCTCCGTGTGTGTTAAACACACTGAGAGCTCAATCCATGCTGCTTGTGCTCCCCGCACGTACTAATGATGCAGAGCATCGTATTTCCGAGAGGGAGCCGGGGAGAGGAGAGAACGCTGGGCGCACCTGTATTATGCGATCAGTGCTGATTTCATAGTGCAAGTGCAGGTACGAAGGGGCAGCGGGACCACCGGGCAGCTGCCTTGGGCCCCCCCGGAGTAAGTGGGCCCGCGTTAAAGACGGCCCTGGCTCTGCTGTTCACTGCCACAGACACACTGCCACTCATACAATTACACTTGCAGTTAATATAAAATATTATCATGCTCCCCACCTGTCACTGGAGTATGAGCGGGGGGTCATCACGTGACACTTCCACACAAGGGAGCGCGGGAGGCTTTCTGCTTGTCGGTGTGAAAGGAGGGCTGATGAGGGGTGAACATTTCATCTCCCCAGCCAGATCTTCTAACTGAGGAGGCGCCGTCGCAGGGTGCACGTCTAACTTCACAGACATTTAAAAAAAATATACACAGGTTCTCCCAGTCGCCCCTTCTTCCTGTGCACAGTGGCATCTGCACCCGCCTAGGATTGGACTTGAGAGCAGGCCCTGACTGGGAACACACACAGTCACACACAGGGGTGTGGCTGCCTCATCTTGATGGTAGTTGTGATCACCTCCTTAAGTTCCCGTGTGTCCCCCTCGTGTGACTTCCACTTACTAGCGTAGCATGTCACTGATAGAAGTTTTACCAACTGATTGCTACACTAGTAAATGACACTAATCAGTAAGACGCTTATACTTAACTGTCACCGCAGCTGATCCGGAGGGGGCGTGAGGTGGTGAGTCTCCCTTGCGCAGGCGCACTTCTGCCAAAGTTACGGCTGAATGACAGCTGTAACTTTGTGCGCATGCACTGTGGTGCGCATGCAGTAAATTCTACTGCGCCTGTGCAGTACAATTTGCTCAAGAAATTTGACAGAACACCGGGACGCACTCTGATATACCCATTTATTACATTTATTCTGCCACTCAGTCTCACACACAATGCCACTCACTCTCACACACACACTGCCACTCACTCTCAGTCCCACGTTTACACTCTGATATTCACTCATGTATGTATTTTCTCCCCCACCCGTCATCTCTTCCTACCCCTGTATGTATAATTTTCTCCCCCCACCCGTCATCAATTTTCCATTAGGCTCTATGTATTTTATCCCCTTTCCGCTTCCCCCTAAACTCACAACCACCCGTTATATCTTCCTACCTTTTCACACAGCATCGGCTGTGGACGCACGTGATCCTGTGCAGTAACTTAACCGGAAACTAGTGAAGTGCGCGCACGTGGTGAACGTCTCAGAGCGACCGAACAACTTAAAGCGGCAGTGGCCGAATGCGTTAAAGCGGCCCCAGGACCAGCGGACTACCGGGAAATTTCCTGGTATCCAGGTAGGCCAGTCCGGCCTGCTTGAGAGTCACTCTCTCACACATTCTGTGCATAAATGTTACCAAATACATGTAGACCCCCATTGGGTAGTTTGATATTTATTTTTAATAAAAGAAATGTTTGACAACTTTCAGTGTCTTCAGCTTTCAGCCTCATGTCCTTCACTTCATTCACGTATAAATCTCTCAGTTCACTTTCTTGGTCACAAATGATGCTAATAGGAAATTCTGCTTGTAATCACCATCCATTTCTAGAAGAAATAGGAAAAGTAAATCATCAAGTCTCCTGATAAGAGCTACCAGGGCAGGGATATTGGCACAACTGTGTGAAAAAATGATTTTGTAAATAAGTAAAATGCTAAGAAATATAAAAATATTAAGAATAAAATCTAAACACAGTAACAGCATACATTAAAAGCACGCCCATTTAGACCATGAGGTAATGGTCAAACAAATCAGGGCTCAGTCCTCCATGAAGTATCCCCGGTATGATAGGAACAACGGTAACACCCTCAAATGGGCTGGGGAAATAGAAAAGTCTGGCCAGTGTTGTAATTAACCCCTTAAGGACGAAGGCTGTTTTTAGACTTCTGCATTTTTCTTTTTCAAAGCAACTTGATAGTGACAAAGAAAGTGGAGGAAGTAATTGAGAGAGAAACAGAGGATTTAAAGACTTTGAATGTAATACATTTCAAATTGCAGAGACAAACACAAAGTCCCCAAAATAAACTGTTTATGCCTGTATACCTCAGGAACCTGTATGAAGCAGTTATAGCCTTGTTACTGAGGGATGGTGTGGTTCCAAAACAAAGAATAGTTCAGCGGGACACGTGTGGACAGGTAACCATGCACCCCAATATGAGCTGTCCTGTGGAAGAAAACATAACATGTATGTATGCAGAGGGGATAGATGCCAGATTCCTGAGACATACCATAACCCCACAATCCCCCATAACCATACCAGCCCATGTTCCCCCCCAATAAATAGACACGAGACTTGTGATGGTACAACAAGGCCACAGCACTTCTTTATTAAACACATATCAGGCTGCATAAACCACCACCATCCGTTAATACTTATATGTATAAAACAGAATACAGCCTGACAAAATGACTAAGCCCTTGCCAGTAAAACCATTTTAAACTTCAACCCATATATTTACATAGTGCAACTTTTTTCCAACCAAATCCAGAATCCAGAAGCTCGCCTCCCCTCCTCGTCCCTTGAGATGCCATAACTCCACCTGGCCCATCTCTCCCACAATGCTTACCACTAGCCGACTCACTTAGCTCAGTGGGCACGTCCAATACAAACAACTTCCATGTTGCTTTTAAGGTTAGGGTAGGACCCGAGCACCATTCTCCTTATAATAACTCCAACTTCATTTTCCAAAACATATCCCCTACTGGCAAGGACAGCCAACCCCCGCCTGCTGCGACAAAGAAAGTTAATACATAAAAAACACATAAACATAGGGAGGGAGGGTGGGAAAATTGCTACCAGGTGGGTTTACAGATTAAAATGGCTGCTGGGCAGAGAGGCTCCAGGGCTTTTATCAACTCCCCCCTGAAGCCCCTCCCCCCAGCCCCCGTCAGTCATCTCTTGCCTCCCCCTCGCCCATACATGTCCTGTACAATTAATTTGCATAATTTCCCAGGATTCTGGTTAAACATTGTAATTGTGATCATATTACCAGGATGAGAATGACAGGAATAGGCGCTGGGTGTAACAGTGCATTTTCTTAAATCATGATTTGAATAATAGAACATTTTTATATTAAACAAATAAGTATTACAGTCACTCACCCTGGTTGAATTGGCACATGGATACCCATGTGAGCAGTAACGCCACGTCAAGGCTTCAACCCTTGTTACTGTCCATTCACACACCTTTCATATCTCCAGTCACACACAGAAGCACATACCTTTCAGACCAGGGGTGTCACTGGGGAGCAGAGCGGGGACACAGTGTCACTTTATCACAATCTGTGAATTTAACTCTGTTAGAGAGTGAAAGACACACAGTGTTAGAGAAAGAGAGATAGTGTACTAGTTTAATAAGTTACCTTTAAGGTAACAGCCAGTTACCAATGTGAAAGCGCAAGCGTACAAAGTTACGGCTGTACCATGGCAGAAGAGCGCATGTGCGAGGAACACACACCATCTCACGCCCCCTTCGGATCAGCTGCGGTGACAGGTGAGTATAAGAGTCTTACTGATTGTCACTTATTAGCATAGCAATCAATGTATAGTTGCTAAAAGTCCTATCAGTGACATGCTACGCTAGTAAGTGGAAGTCACACACGTGGGACACACGGGAGCGTAAGGAGGTGGTCACAACTACCATCAAGATGAGGCAGCCACCCCCCTGTGTGTGACTTCCACTTACTAGCGTAGCATATCACTGATAGGACATTTAGCAACTATACATTGATTGCTACGCTAATAAGTAACAATAATCAGTAAGACGCTTATACTTACCTGTCACAGCAGCTGTTCCGAAGGGGGCGTGAGATGGTGTGTGTTCCTCGCACATGCGCTCTTCTGCCAAAGGTATGGCTGATTGACAGCTGTAACTGTGTGCGCATGTGCTGTGATGCACAATGAGCAAATTCTACAGTAGAATTTGTTCAAGAAATTCATCAGAACACCCCCTTTATATGAGCATCCCTGTCTTTACTGCCCTCATTATATGAGCACCCCGTCTTTACTGCCCCCTTATATGAGCACCCCGTCTTTACTGCCCCCTTATGAGCCCCCGTATATGAGCCCCCCATCTTTACTGCCCCCCTTATGAGCCCCCCTATATATGAGCACCCCGTCTTTACTCCCCCCTTATATGAGCACCCCATCTTTACTGCCCCCTTATATGAGCACCCTGTCTTTACTGCCCCCCTTATATGAGCCCCCTATATATGAGCACCCCGTCTTTACTGCCCCCCTTATGAGCCTCCCTATATATGAGCCGCCCGTCTTTACTACCCCCCTTATGAGCCCACCCTATATATGATAACCCCGTCTTTACTGCCTCCTTATATGAGCCCCCCTATATATGAGCACCCCGTGTTTACTGCCCCATTTTATATGAGCACCCCTGTCTTTATTGCCGCCTTTATATGTGCCTTCTGTCTTTACTGCCCCCTTATATGAGCACTCCGTGTTTACTGACCCCTATATATGATCACCCCTGTCTTTACTGCCCCCCTTATATGATTACCCCATATTTACTGCCCCCTTATATGAGCACCCCCTGTCTTTACTGCCCTCCCTTATATGAGCACCCCGTCTTTACTGCCCCCCTTATATGAGCACCCCGTCTTTACTGCCCCCCTTATATGAGCCTCCCGTCTTTACTGCCCCCTTATATAAGCACCCCGTCTTTACTGCCCCCCTTTATATGAGCCCCCCATCTTTACTGCCCCCTATATATGAGCACCCCGTCTTTACTGTCCCCTTTATATGAGCACCCCTGTCTTTACTGCCTCCTTTGTATGTGCCTCCTGTCTTTACTGCCCCCCTTATATGAGAACCCCCGTGTTTACTGCCCCCCTTTATATGAGCCCCCCGTGTCCAATGAAGCTAAGGCAGTACCTGAGGGGCTGCCTCATCTTGATAGGAGTTGTGATCCCCCTGCTGCATCAATAATACAGTAGGAGGATCACAACTCCCATCAAGATGAGGCAGCCCTCAAGGCTCCCCCCCTCACCAGGGTGCTTGCCCCTATGTTGCCCCCCCCCCCCCCCCCCGTGTTACTTACAACCTTAGCTTATTAAAACCTCTGGAGACTTTTGTCGATGGACGCGAGCATGCCCAAACGGCTGATAAAGGGCTTGATAGCCGTGCGCATGCGCAGTGTACTCGCCTCTTCATCATCTGGTAAGAAGGGGTGTGCGGGAGGTGTGAAGGGGGCGGGAGGTGGTATGCGTCGCTCGCGCATGCGCAGTCTTTACAAAGTTACAGCTGAGTAATCAGCTGTAACTTTGTGTGCATGCGCAGTGACTTAATTCTACTGCGATTGCGCAGTAGAATTTGCTTGAGGAATTCATAAGAACATGCGCAGTCCTTGTTTCCTGCAAACTGTTGTAATTCACAATTTCATCTAGCTGTCCGTATTTTGCATTTTAAGCAATGCAAAATGTAAGACATGCCTTTTAAAGTACTTTGAAAGCACATTAATATGCATTAATATTTGGACAATGCATTTTAGGCACTACACATAGTCCCTTTAATACTATAAAAATATGTATTAAAATATACATATTTTATTAGTTGTAATAAAATCCAATAACACAATTGATGCATTAGCAGCATGCTGGAGGTGTTTGTTTCCTTTGTTGCCGGGAGGTTCCTGGTCCTGTCTGTGCTACACTTCCGGTCCAGTCACATGATGTTTGGAGGGGATCGAGGGACTTCCTTCTAGGACTGTTTGCCTATTAAAATGCCACTATTATCCCATTAATATGCCACAGCCATTTTGTTAATTAATATTCCACTAATTTCCCATACATTTCTCACTATTTCCCCATTAATATGCCACAGCTGGTTTGCCCATTAATATGCCACAGCCAGTATGCCCATTAATATGCCACAGCCAGTATGTCCATTAATATGCCACAGCTGGTTTGCTCATTAATGTCACAGCCAGTATGCCCATTAGTATGCCAAAGCTGGTTTGCCCATTAATATGCCACAGCCAGTAGGCCCATTAATATGTCACTCTATACCCATTAACATACCACTGCCAGTATGCCCATGTATATGCCACTATATACCCATTAATATGCCACAGTCAGTATTTTCATGAATGTGCCACAGCCAATAGGCCTATAAATGTGCCCCTCTATACCCATTAATATGCCACAGCCAGTATGACCATTAATATGCAACTTTATGCCCATTAATATGCCACAGCTAGTTTCCCCCTCCTCCCCCTATACTCACCTGTCTTCTGCTACAGACAGCAGCCTTTCATGCTGCCCCTCTCGCACGCCCCGTGCACTGATCTGATTGAGCACCGGAAGGTCACGAGACCTTGGCTCTCTGATGTCAGATCAGTGTGCGTATAGCGCGAGAGAGGCAGTATGCTTTTTTTTTTTTTTTAAAGAACCGGGGCATAACCCTGGGTCTGTGACAGGTGTATCGCCCTTCACCCCCTGATATCGGCCCAGATAACTACTATAGTGAACCTGGACTGGTCACCTTAAGCTACTGCAGCCCGGTGGGAATTTAAAAGACAATTATTGGCAATAAATTAACCCCTTGGTGACAAGACATTTTTATCTTGACTTTCCCTTGGTGATAATGGCTGATTTTACATTTATGGGGTGTTTGTGTTTAGCTGTAATTTTCTTCTTTCTCACATACTGTACCCACACAAATTATATGCTGTTTTTTATCATCAAAAGAAGGGCTTTCATTAGATACCATTATGTTTATCATATCTTATAATTTACTACAAAAAAAAATCATAAAATATGAACAATTTAAAAAAAATAAACACTTTTTCTAAATTTGACCTAAAATGTAATTTACACAAATACAATCATTAAAAAAGACCCTGTCTAAATAGTTTCTAAATGTTGTCCCGAGTTCATAAATATGCATGTTTCCATATTTTTAGGCATTGTTCTGCGAGTTATGGGACAAAAAACAAAAATAGGGTTTTTTCCTATATTGACCCCAACCCGAACCCTAAAACTAATGGTTGATCGAGAAAACTGCTTGATTCACAGTGCCAGGCATGTCCATTGTCGGGAAGGGGTTAAGTTTAAATGAAAGCTAACATCATTTGTAGATGTTTTTAATAGAAATACTTTTCTAAAAGAATACAAATAAAGTACCTCATTGATCCTCTGTGCTCCATACAGCTCTATCTGAGGGAGGACATGTTGTTTAGAATCTTGGGTCAGAAGGATCAGACTTTCCTTTATCTGACCCAAGATGTCAGCCCCCTTATAGAGCTATACGAACAAAAAAGGACTCAATAAGGAACTTTTCTTTATTCTTTCATTAAAGCATTTCTATTAAGTCTACACTTGTTACAATCTTTCACTTAAACATAACTTTTTTTGGACAGAACTTGAACTTTAAGGAGTTCATTTCACCTAATAGCAATGCTGGTATTCTCTGTTGTGGGACAGTTGGAAGGTTTGCACTAGTTGCTGCCATTCTAAAATAGGTGCCAGACAATATAGGAGTTGCCCTCAACTAGGGTTGCCACCTGGCCGGTATTTTACCGGCAGGCAGGTAAAAAATTGGCTTCAGGCCCCTGTTATGTCTATAGAGACAGTACCAAGGCCGGTATTTTTCTGAAGAAAAGGGGCCAAGCTTACCCTCAGCATGGGCATCCTCAGGGAGTGGGCAAGGGGGGGGGGGGGGGGGGGAAGCAGTAGGCTGCTTAGGTTAGGTTAACTATATATATAGATCATGAAAAACAGATGTCAGTGAGAAGTGCAACAAAAAAACCACAACTATTATTTCATTCTGACTCCCCTCTGTCAGAATGGTTTGGTCTGCTCTCTCAGGGACATTTTTACCACTGAGCAGTGTCCCCTATATCTGCTACTTGAGCCCTATAGTTTATGAATCCTTTATTTATATTCTTACTTGCCAGGTTGTTTGACATTATACAGGTTTAAATTATTCTTCATTTTATTCTTTCCCTCACTCACCGCTAACCCCTTTCATCATGGTATTGCCCAAGTTCCCTTAGCTAATCCAACTGCCATTGATTCCATTCACCTCATTGGCCATTAACTGTTTTTCTTTAAACCTATTGGCCAGCTTGCTATCCTTGCATCCTATTGGTCTGTCTCCCAGTCATTCTGACTTCCTTTACCTTGTGATTGGCTGGTTTTTGTTTATTCCCTCCACTTGATTCATGTTTCCTCTACCTCTGCAGGAGCTGTTAATACTCCAGCTGTTGAGACTGCGTTTCCCAAGACTCTCAGACAGTGTGTTAAGTATCATGGGAAGGTGAGTACTCAACAACTAGAGTGCCACAGGTTAGGTATTAAATGATTATGGATTTGTACTGCAGCTGGTGTGGAATATACATCTCATGATTCTCAGCCATCCATTTGGTTGGCTGATCATCATGATACATGTAATAACATGTGGTGCCTAACTGCCAAGTGTCCTTCTTTTGGAGCCAGGCCTTTATGTCCCTTTTTATTGCCTCTCAATGCCCTTTTTGTAATACTTCCCAATGTTTGCAGTGTATCACAGAGCTGCACTACACAACATAACATTTTGTTGACCGTAACTCCCATGATGTTAAGCAAGTAACATTGCTAGTTTCTAACTGTGGATGGGGCTGTGCGAGATGGGAGGGGCAATGGGGTACAAGAAGTCTACAAACACTAACTTTTACTGAAAGCATCTACAATAATATTAACCCCTTAAGGACAGAGCCTTTGAAACATTTTTGTCCTTTCTGGACAATGGCTATTTTAACATTTCTGTGCTGTTTGTGTTTAGCAGTAATTTTCTTCTTTGTCATTTGCTGTACCCACACATATTATATATTGTTTTTATCGGGACAAAAAGGGCTTTCTATGGATGCCATATTTTTGATCATATCTTATCATATTATTAAAAAAAAATAATAAAATATGGTAAAAAAAAAAAAAATACACAAATTTCTTTGTTTTTATTTGAAACAACTTCTCCTCATCGACAATAGCGAACGAAAAAACATGCTAAATAGATTCTACTATTTCTCCTGAGTACAGGGATACCACCCATGTATAGGTTTGTTGGGTTGTTTGGGGGCTAAAATGCCAAATTTGTGAGGTGCAGTTTTTTGTTTTCCAACTTGAAATTTTTACATGCAGACAGCCTGCACCCATGTCCCATTTGGGACATATTTGAAACCAGCCAGTGTATTTTACCCCATCAACCCATATATTTTTTAAAAGTAGACACCCTAGGCTATCTCAAATGGTGGTATTTTAACACTTTCCATGCACTAATTCTACCACCAGCCTTTGTCAAAGTTTGTGGTAGTAATTTTTTTGTGTTTTTTTTTCACAAACCTTGTACTTCAGACATGAATTTACAGATTTTGGTATGTGTCACTGCCAAATAACACCCCAATAAGTGTTCAGCAACATCTCTTGAGTACAGGGATACCCCCCATGCATAGGTTTGTTGGATTGTTTGGGGGGTAAAAGGCCAAATTTGGGAGGTGAAGTTTTTGGTTTTCCAATTTGAAATTTTGACATGCAGACAGCCTGCACCCATGTCCCATTTGGGAAATATTTGAAACCAGCCAGTGTATTTTACCACATCAACCCATATATTTTTTAAAAGTAGACACCCTAGGCTATCTCAAATGGTGGTATTTTTACACTTTCCATGCACTAATTCTACCACCAGCCTTTGTCAAAGTTTGTGGTAGTAATTTTTTTGTGTTTTTTTTTCACAAACCTTGTACTTCAGACATGAATTTACAGATTTTGGTATGTGTCACTGCCAAATAACACCCCAATAAGTGTTCAACAACATCTCTTGAGTACAGGGATACCACCCATGCATAGGTTTGTTGGGTTGTTTGGGGGGTAAAAGGCCAAATTTGGTAGGTGCAGTTTTTGGTTTTCCAAATTGAAATTTTGACATGCAGACCGCCTGCACCCATGTCCCATTTGGGACATATTTGAAACCAGCCAGTGTATTTTACCGCATCAACCCATATATTTTTTAAAAGTAGACACCCTACGCTATTTCAAATGGTGGTATTTTAACACTTTCCATGCACTAATTCTACCACCAGCCTTTGTCAAAGTTTGTGGTAGTAATTTTTGTGTGGTTTTTTTTCACAAATATTGTATTTTAGACATAAATTCACAGATTTTGGTATGTGTCACTGCCAAACAATAACCCAATATGTGTTCAACAACATCTCCTGAGTACAGGGATACCACCCATGCATAGGTTTGTTGGGTTGTTTGGGGGCTAAAAGGGCCACATTGTGAAGGTGCGCATTTTCAACTTGGAATATTGACGTGTAGCCAGCCTGAGCCCATCTTTCATTTGGGACTTTTTTTTAAAGTAGGACAGTGTATTTTACCCCAAAAAGTATATATTTTGTAAAAGTAGACACCCTAGGCTATTTTAAATGGTGTTATTTTAACACTTTCCATGCACCAATTCTACCACCAGCCTTTGTCAAAGTTTGTGGTAGTCATTTTATTGTGTATTTTTTCCCACATACATTGTACTTTAGACACAAATTCACATATTTCGGTATGTGTCACTGACAAACAATACCACAATATATGTTCAGCAACATCTCCCGAGCACAGGGATACCACCCATGCATAGCTTTGTCAGCTTTGTTGGGTGTTGAAAGGCTACATTTGAGAGGTGCGCTTTTTGATTTTCAAACTTGGAATTTGAACATGTAGAGCAAGGAAGGGGTTAATAGCTCTTATAAGAGCCTTTGTAGTACTGTACAAAAAAATTAACCCCTAAAAATGCACAGACAAGAAAAAAATTTCTGCTGTGCAGTGATCAGTGGCAGGGAAGGGGTTAATACACTACACTATACAAAGGGTATGGCTTTTATAAAAGCCCTTGGGACTCACAATTTTTTTTAACATTTTATTTAATTTATTACAATTAAAAAATTATGTTATACAGATCTGTCTCTTTCCCTCACTAAAACTCAAGTGAGGAGAGGGAGGCAGATCCATATGGGTCAGAACAATATTTACCAATATTGATCGAACCAGACGAATGGTGATGCTCATCTGAGAAATCACCAAACCACCTTTGCCACTGATCGGCTGTTACTGATCGCTATACACGTGTTCAGACAGCTTCAAAAGGAATACACGTAATCCCCTAGTGGGTATAATTAACCCCTAGCGAGTCTGACAAAAAAAATGCTGATAGCAAAAAAAAAATCCTTCTGCGACTAGATTGCTCCATATGCGCTGCTTAGGCAGTGACCATATGCACTGCTTAGGCAGTGACCATATGTGCTGCTTAGGAAGTGATATACGGCAAGGAAGGGGTTAATAGCTCTTATTTAAAAAAAAAAATTACGTTAAACGTAGTCCCCTAGCGGGTATAATTAACACGTGACGGGTGTAATAAAAAAGTTTTAAAAAAATTAAAAATGCTTCTGCAGCAAGATTGCTGCATTTGCGTCAGATCTCTGCTTAGGCAGTGATCTACAGCAAGAAAGGGGTTAATCTCTCTTAAAAGAGCTTTTTTTTATACTGTAATGAATTACAGTAAAAAAAATTAACCCCTAAAAAATGCACAGACAGCAAAAAATGTGCTGCTGTGTATGATCACTGCGTACACAGCGATCAATGGCAGGGAAGGGGTTAAATGGCTTTTATAAAAGCCCTTGGTGTTTAAAATTTTATTAAATATTTGTTTTATTATTTTATTTTATTTTTTTACTTTATCTGATCTGTCTCTCTCCCTTACTATAACTAGTAAGGTGAGGGAGGCAGATCAATACTTGTCAAAGGCAATATTTGCTAATATTGCCTTTGACAGTATGATAAGTGCTCATCAGAGCACTTATCATACATGCCTGCACACAGATCACATAGATCTGTTGTGCCGGCATCGATTGGCTCCCCCTAGAGCATCGGAAGTGAAATACTTTCACTTCCGATGCTCTTGCCATTAGAAGGGAAGCGCTGCCTGTATAGGCAGCGTTCCCTTCTACTGAGCCGATGGGGTCGCTCAGGAGAGCGACCACCATCGGCTCTGGGGCAGCTGAAGGTGTTGTTAAGTGCCTCGCTGGCGAGGCACTTTAACAACACCGGAGATGCTTAGAAAGCGAACGATCGTTCGCTTTCTAAGCACATGTGTGCAGCCGGCGCAGCCATTTTTAAATGGCTGCTACGATCACTCCGTGGAGTGATCGTAGCGCGCCCCTGCACTTTTGGGGGGTGTTGCACAATGCCTCTACCTAGAGGCATTGTAGCAACACCGTTAGAGTAAAGAAAGCGACCGCTGGTCGCTTTCTTTACTCAGTTTAGTGCATGACGTGCCAGGCACGTCAGCTGTCGGCAAGTCCTCGATTTGCCGTGACGTGCCTGGCACGTCATCTGTCGTTAAGGGGTTAAATCATCCATATTACCAGTTTCACTTTATTGGATTTGTAGTTACAGACTGGGATTGTTACACTGCACACTATCTTTTTGTTGAGCACAGCTCTCATGATATACAGCTAGCCCATTACTGGCTGTATACCATAGGAATTGTAGACTGTGGTAATAGTGACCAACCTTTAGCACCCCAGCTACTGTAAACTTAGCATGATGCTCAGGTATATGCTGGTCTGTTAGCTGCTACTATGATGGTTATGTATTATGTCACCCCATCCCCTCCCCAAAATCCTGTGGACGCCCATGGCACTCTATCAACAACTGAAATTGAGCTTACAAATCATTTGATTGCAAGCTCAGCAGAGCTGATTAGAACAGGTAAGACGCTCTGCAGGACAGGCACATCCTCGCTCTGTATTCTATCCTTATTAGATTGTAAGCTCAGCAGAGCTGGTTAGGGCAGCTAAGTTGCCCTGCAGGGCCGGCCTTTGGGGGATTGTAAACTCAGGGGGGCCAGTATTTCTAAGTGAGATGCCGATCATGTGATCAGCACCATCACTATTATCATGCAGCCCCTGAGTAACAGGGAGCTGCACTGCCCTGTGAGAAGCAGCAGGTCTCTACCGCTGCTGGCAGAGACCTGCTGCTGTCAATCATTACAGGGCCAATCAGAGGGGAGCAGCAGATATGACTCACGATATCCCAGCCCTGAGCGTGAAGAGCCTGCATGAGGGAGCAGAGACCAACAGCTCCCTCCACTGCACTGATGGCCAGGAGGGTGCCCCATAGTTGCCAACATTTGAAAAAAAATTCCAAGGACACTTTGCAGTTTATCTTCCAATTGACCACACCTCCTTTCAAAAGCTCCGCCCACTCAATATAATTCGCATAATGTAACTCCATCTACTTATCACAGTATAGATTATATCACCAAGTTCACACCAACATTACCATGCATCCATGGTATACAACAGAAACATTCACAGCACAATATCTACATCAGGTAATGTCACTTTTACATGAAATATAGTAAGACCGTGTGCAGATGTGCTTCAGTCAGCGAGCTGTGTGTCCACCATAAAAGATACATTAGTATAAACCTACCACTTCTGCTGGAAGGCCATTCCACGTATCCACTCACCTATCAGTAAAGTAATACTGCCTGGCCTTATCTTATATCTAGGATAGCCTTATACCCAGGCCCGGACTGGCCATCGGGCACACCGGGCAAATGCCCGGTGGGCCGCGGTGGCCATGGGCCGAGGCCGGCGGGGAAGATCCCAGCAGAGCAAAAAAAAAAAAAAAACTTACCTCGTTCCTGCTCTGTCCCCCGGTGCTCTGAAGCTGCGTGGCTGTGAGCGAAGCGTTGTGAGCTTCCCTCCAGCCGCGCGGTCAATAAAGTGTGTTGGAACTTTTTTTTCAAACAAACTTTATTGTTCCGCGCGGCTGGAGGGAAGGGGGAATTGGGGGCAATAACATGGCATATTGGGGGCAATATCCTGGCATAATACATGGCATATTGGGGGCAATAACATGGCATATTGGGGGCAATATCCTGGCATAATACATGGCATATTGGGGGCAATATTCTGGCATATAACATGGTTTATTGGGGGCAATATCCTGGCATATAACATGGCATATTGGGGGCAATATCCTGGCATATAACATGGCATATTGGGGGCATTATCCTGGCATATTGGGGGCAATATCCTGGCATATAACATGGTTTATTGGGGGCAATATCCTGGCATATAACATGGCATATTGGGGGCAATATCTTGGCATATTACATGGCATATTGGGGGCAATATCCTGGCATATAACATGGCATATTGGGGGCAATATCTTGGCATATTACATGACATATTGGGGGCAATATCTTGGCATATTACATGGCATATTGGGGGCAATATTCTGGCATATAACATGGTTTATTGGGGGCAATATCCTGGCATATTGGGGGCAATATCCTGGCATATAACATGGCATATTGGGGGCAATATCCTGGCATATAACATGGTTTATTGGGGGCAATATCCTGGCATATAACATGGCATGTTGGGGGCAATATCTTGGCATATTACTTGGCATATTGGGGGCAATATCCTGGCATATAACATGGCATATTGGGGGCAATATCTTGGCATATTACATGGCATATTGGGGGCAATATTCTGGCATATAACATGGTTTATTGGGGGCAATATCCTGGCATATTGGGGGCACTATCCTGGCATATAACATGGCATATTGGGGGCAATATCCTGGCATATTGGGGGCAATATCCTGGCATATTACATGGCATGTTGGGGGCAATATCCTGGCATATAAAAATAAAAATGGGCTGCTCAGTCTTAAATGCCCGGGCCTATTTTTTGTCCCAGTCCGGGCCTGCTTATACCTATCCCATGCATGCTTAAACTCCTTCACTTTATTAACCTCTACCACTTACACTGGAAGACTATTCCATGCATCCACTACCCTCTCAGTAAAGTAATTTTTTCATTAGTTACTGGCCTTATCTTATTTCTAGGGTAGCCTTATACCAATCCCATTAGTGCTTAAACTCCTCCTCTACCACTTATGCTGGAAGACTATTCCATATACCCACCACCCTCTCAGCAAAGTAATATGTTTCTGACCACAAAAAAATTAAAATATTAAATATTTCCAGCCTTTTGAAAAGCTTGAGATGGACCCCAAATATATGTATATAACTAGTTGCATTTATGCTTATATGAACTTTTTAATATTGTATTCATATGTAATAAAAATGTTATTGAAAAATGGTTAATTTCTTATTTGTATCCCTTCCTCTGCACTCACATTGCACCCAAAGAACTTAACACAGAACCACAGTGTAACTTTGCCCCTGCAGAACATGCCACAGTGACACCTTGCCTCAATAGTACATGTTATTTTGCCCCACAGAACATGCCACAGCATCACCATGGCCATGTATGTACGCAGTACTGATGCCCCAGTAATATGCCACAGTTTAATTGCCCAGTAATATACCCAGCCTGATGCCCCAGTAATATACCACAGTGTAATTGCCTAGCCTAATGCCCCAGTAATATGCCTGTTTAATTGCCCAGTAATATGCCCAGCCTGATGCCCCAGTAATATGCCAGTTGAATTGCCCAGTAATATGCCACAGTTGAATTGCCCAGTAATATGCCCTGATTCCCCAGTAACATGCCACAACCCTCCTTCCCCACTACTCACCTGCTCCATGTCTCCTCTGTCAGAAGGTTTCTGCACCGGCAGAAGGTTTGTTTGTTTTGATTAAAGTTTAAAAAAAAAAAAAAAAACTCCCCAGCTCATTTCGATCACGTGACGTCCTAGCACAACGTTACGTGACCTGCGCAGTTAAGTCTGTGTGAGCTGAGCTAACATCAGCCTGTGTTACCAGCCCTGTCACACGCGTGTGGCAGGGATGGCTAAAGCAGGCTGATGTCGGCTCAGCTCACACAGACTGAACTGTGCAGGTCACGTAACGTTGTGCTATGACGTCACGTGACCCGCGATCACGCAAATTGCCGGGATTGTTCTGGGGGTGAGAATTCCCCAAGGAAAATTGAAGGATTTTATTAAGTCATGACATATAGTCATGATTTATAGACACGGAGACGAATATTTATGCATAACTCTTTACATTTATTCCCTCAAATTAGAATAGAGTGAAAACACATAGAAAAAATTAACCAATCAAAACACATATGCAAATACAGATCCTCCCTTATAAACCCCAACCTGCACCAACTCCTCCTCTTTCTTTGGTGCGAACGAGAAAAGTCCAATGCAAAGTAATCCCATTCGTGAATAGGAAAATACTCAAACTTGTAGCTGATTAAGATATCTTCAACAGGAACGTAGGAACGACGCTAGGGGCGCTAGTGACTTAAATCGCCCCAAGCGTCAAAACCAAAAGTAAAACTGAAAGGAACAAGTCGACTGATCGGAGGATCCGTCGGCTTTCATTCAGAGAGCCACGGAAACCGAATCAGTCGACCTGATGGGGGGAAAAACAAAGTCAAACAACAGCAGAGGGCTGTAAGTAAATCCCAACGATTCAAATATGTAGAACAAAGTCAAAAGTACAAACTTACCTCAGATGTGAGGAACACAGGGACACAACCGCCCCATAAATAAAAAAACAACCATACAAACACATTTAATATTGATAACTGTAAGTAAAGGAATACTTATCTGCTGAGGGAGCAGCAAAGAAAGAGGAGGAGTTGGTGCAGGTTGGGGTTTATAAGGGAGGATCTGTATTTGCATATGCGTTATTTTTTCTATGTGTTTTCACTCTATTCTAATTTGCTGCGGAGGGAATAAATGGAAAGAGTTATGCATAAATATGAGGCTCCGTGTCTTTATAAATCTTGGTTTTCATCCGGGACAGTTGGCAACTATGGTGCCCCACAGACCACCAGAGACTTGTTGAGTCTCCCCCCAGGCCAGAAAGGTAGGATCCTGGGAGGGAGGCTAATACCAGCATTTTTTTTTTATTTAAAAAAAATCTCTGCTGCTGTGGACTACAACTCCCATGGTTGGCTAAGCATCATGGGAATTGTTGTTCACAGCTAATCTGCAGCCTTAACTACTTAGCTACTCAGCAAGCATCATGGAAACATTGTCTGGTTAAGCATTATGGGAAATGTAGTTAACAGCAGATGGTGTAACAGTTGTTAGTTGTGTGCTACAACTCTCATGATGCCTAGTCATGATGGAGACCTGACTGTGTATAATGGCAATTGTAGTTCACAACTAGCTATACCTGTGAGTGCAAGTGATATAGGGGTAATAATTGGGTGGGGTAGGGGGGGGGGGGCAGAGAAAGTAAATAATTCTGTTAACTATACCCTACCACTGCCTTGCTCTGCAGGGGAGGGACCTCCTTTCCATAAAGTCTTTACTCATTAGATTGTAAGCTCAGCAGAGCTGGTTAGGGCAGGTAAGTTGCTCTGCAGGGCAGGGACCTCCTTTCCATAAAGTCTTTCCTCATTAGATTGTAAACTCAGCAGAGCTGGTTAGGGCAGGTAAGTTTCTCTGCAGGGCAGGGACCTCCTTTCCCTAAAGTCTTTACTCTTTAGATCAGGGGTCCTCAAACTTTTTAAACAGGGGGCCAGTTCACTGTTGGAGGGCCGGACTATAGTAAAAACAAAAACTATGAACAAATTCCTATGCACACTGCATATATCTTATTTTGCAGTGAAGAAACAAATCGGGAACAAATACAATATTTAAAATGAAGTAAAGTTAAATCAACAAACTTACCAGTATTTCAATGGGAATAGTGTGCCAGTCAGATGCCCAGGAATATTATGCCAGTCAGATGGCTAGGGATATTATGCCAGTCAGAGCCCAGGGATATTATGCCAGTCAGAGCCCAGGAATATTATGCCAGTCAGATGCCCAGGAATATTATGCCATTCAGATGCCCAGGAATAATATGCCATTCAGATGCCCAGGAATATTATGCCAGTCAGATGCCCAGGAATATTATGCCATTCAGATGCCCAGGAATAATATGCCATTCAGATGCCCTGGAATAATATGCCATTCAGATGCCCAGGAATAATATGCCATTCAGATGCCCAGAAATATTATGCCAGTCAGATGCCCAGGGATATTATGCCAGTCAGAGCCCAGGAATATTATGCCAGTCAGATGCCCAGGAATATTATGCCATTCAGATGCCCAGGAATAATATGCCATTCAGATGCCCTGGAATAATATGCCATTCAGATGCCCAGGAATATTATGCCAGCCAGATGCCCAGGAATATTATGCCAGTCAGATGCCCAGGGATATTATGCCAGTCAGAGCCCAGGAATATTATGCCAGTCAGATGCCCAGGAATATTATGCCAGTCAGATGCCCAGGAATTATTAGTGCAGGTAAGTTGCTCTGCAGGGCAGGGACCTCCTTTCCATAAAGTCTTTCCTCATTAGATTGTAAGCTCAGCAGAGCTGGTTAGGGCAGGTGAGTAGCTCTGTAGTGCTGGGACCTCCTTTCTCTAAAGTCTTTCCTCATTAGATTGTAAGCTCAGCAGAGCTGGTTAGGGCAGGTAAGTTGCTCTGCAGGGCAGGGACCTCCTTACTCTGTATTCTATCCTTATTTGATTGTAAGCTTTGTGGGGATTGATGTTTATATTGTATACCTTCCTTTAGATTGTAAGCTCAGCAGAGCTGGTTAGGGCAGGTAAGTTGCTCTGCAGAGCAGGGACCTCCTTTCTCTAAAGTCTTTCCTCATTAGATTGTAAGCGCAGCGGAGCTGGTTAGGGCAGGTGAGTAGCTCCTCAGTGCTGGGACCTCCTTTCTCTAAAGTCTGTTCTCATTTGATTGTAAGGTCTCTGGCCTGGGATAATCTTTCTACATATTGTATGTGTATCCAGCAATATGCAGTTTGATACACCAAGTGGATGATCCAGGGACAAAACCGATCGCCATATTTGGGGTCAGGAAGGAATTTTTTTCCCCACATGAGACAAAATCGGCCAAAGTTTCACTGGGGTTTTATTTGCCTTCCTCTGGATCAACCAGATACTAAAATAATATGAAAATTGCAGCAATTTTTAAATTGCATAGATATGAAAGGCGTGTGAATGGAGATATGAAAGGCGTGTGAATGGAGATATGAAAGGCGTGTGAATGGAGATATGAAAGGCGTGTGAATAGAGATAAGAAAGGCGTGTGAATGGAGATATGAAAGGCGTGTGAATGGAGATATGAAAGGCGTGTGAATGGAGATATGAAAGGCGTGTGAATGTATGAAAGGCGTGTGAATGGAGATATGAAAGGCGTGTGAATGGAGATATGAAAGGCGTGTGAATGGACAGTAACAAGGGTTGAAGCCTTGACGTGGCGTTACTGCTCACATGGGTAGCCATGTGCCAATTCAACCAATGAGAGTGACTTTAATATTATATGAATCATAATTTAAAAGAATGTTTTTTTTACAAATGTTTTTTATTTATTTCACATAACACATGCACCTATATTAATGCAATTTTAATCTTCTGATGAAAAAATTAGTTTTCAATGTCTTTTTTTTCAGATGGTGCATCAATTACCATGAACACAGTGAGGCAAGCATGATAAACGTGTGACAGAGGAAAGAAAAGAAAGGGGATCATAGTGATAGCGATTGAGAAAAGCATTAGGAAAGTGTGAGAGTGGTACGGTCACTATTAAACACTCACACTGTCTGAGAGTGACACAAAGTCTATTCACTAAATGTAATCTCACCAATTTAGCAATTCATTGTCAGGGACAAACCTGGGGAGTTACCCCCACATAGCAAGCTCATCAGGTACTAACTGACCCCCCTTCTATGAGCCCTCCCATATTTACTGACCCTCTTTTACGAAGCAGAGCGCCCATATTAACTGTGACCCTATTTTATGTAGCGGAGCCCCCTGTATTAACTGACCTTCTACTGTGTAGCGGAGCCCCCGTATTAACCGACCCTCTTCTGTGTAGTGGAGTCCCCCGTATTAACTGCCCCTCTCCTGTGTAGCAAAGCCCCCCGTATTAACTGCCCCTCTTCTGTGTAGCAAAGCCCCCCGTATTAACTGACCCTCTTCTGTGTAGCGGAGTCCCCCGTATTAACTGACCCTCTTTTGTGTAGTGGAGTCCCCTGTATTAACTGACCCTCTTCTGTGTAGCGGAGCCCCCTGTATTAACTGACCCTCTTCTGTGTAGCGGAGTCCCCCGTATTAACTGACCCTCTTTTGTGTAGTGGAGTCCCCTGTATTAACTGACCCTCTTCTGTGTAGCGGAGCCCCCTGTATTAACTGACCCTCTTCTGTGTAGCGGAGCCCCCGTATTAACTGACCCTCTCCTGTGTAGCAAAGCCCCCCGTATTAACTGCCCCTCTTCTGTGTAGCAAAGCCCCCCGTATTAACTGACCATCTTCTGTGTAGCGGAGTCCCCCGTATTAACTGACCCTCTTTTGTGTAGTGGAGTCCCCTGTATTAACTGCCCCTCTTCTGTGTAGCAAAGCCCCCCGTATTAACTGACCCTCTTCTGTGTAGCGGAGCCCCCTGGATTAACTGACCCTCTTCTATGTAGCGGAGTCCCCCGTATTAACTGACCCTCTTCTGTGTAGCGGAGCCCCCGTATTAACTTACCCTCTTCTATGTAGTGGAGTCCCCCGTATTAACTGACCCTCTTCTGTGTAGCGGAGCCCACCCCCCCCGTATTAACTGACCCTCTTCTGTGTAGCGGAGCCCCCTGTATTAACTGACCCTCTTCTGTGTAGCGAAGGCCCCTGTATTAACTGACCCTCTTCTGTGTAGCGGAGCCCCCTGTATTAACTGACCCTCTTCTGTGTAGCGGAGCCCCCTGTATTAACTGACCCTCTTCTGTGTAGCGGAGCCCCCGTATTAACTGACTCTCTCCTGTGTAGCAAAGCCCCCCGTATTAACTGCCCCTCTTCTGTGTAGCAAAGCCCCCCGTATTAACTGACCATCTTCTGTGTAGCGGAGTCCCCCGTATTAACTGACCCTCTTTTGTGTAGTGGAGTCCCCTGTATTAACTGCCCCTCTTCTGTGTAGCAAAGCCCCCCGTATTAACTGACCCTCTTCTGTGTAGCGGAGCCCCCTGGATTAACTGACCCTCTTCTATGTAGCGGAGTCCCCCGTATTAACTGACCCTCTTCTGTGTAGCGGAGCCCCCCGTATTAACTTACCCTCTTCTATGTAGTGGAGTCCCCCGTATTAACTGACCCTCTTCTGTGTAGCGGAGCCCACCCCCCCCGTATTAACTGACCCTCTTCTGTGTAGCGGAGCCCCCTGTATTAACTGACCCTCTTCTGTGTAGCGAAGGCCCCTGTATTAACTGACCCTCTTCTGTGTAGCGGAGCCCCCCGTATTAACTGACCGTCTTCGATGTAGAAAAGCACCCTGTATTAACTGACCCTCTTCTGTGTAGCGGAGCTCCCCGTATTAACTGACCCTCTTCTGTGTAGCGGAGCCCCCCCCCCTGTATTAATTGACCCTCTTCTGTGTAGTGGAGCCCCTCGTATTAACTGACCCTCTTCTTGTGTAGCAGAGCCCCTCGTATTAACTGACCCTCTTCTTGGGTAGCGGAGCCCCCCGTATTAACTGACCCTCTTCTTGTGTAGCGGAGCCCCCCGTATTAACTGACCTTCTTCTTGTGTAGCGGAGGCCGCCGTCTTAACTGACCTTCTTTTGTGTAGCGGAGCCCCCCGTATTAACTGACCCTCCTCTGTGTAGTGAAGGCCCCTCGTATTAACTGACCCTCTTCTGTGTAGTGGAGCCCCTCGTATTAACTGACTCTCTTCTTGTGTAGCAGAGCCCCCCGTATTAACTGACCTTCTTTTGTGTAGCGAAGGCCCCTCGTATTAACTGACCCTCTTCTGTGTAGCGAAGGCCCCTCGTATTAACTGACCCTTTTCTGTGTAGTGGAGCCCCTCGTATTAACTGACCCTCTTCTTGTGTAGCGGAGCACCCTGTATTAACTGACCTTCTTTTGTGTAGCAAAGCCCCCTGTATTACCTGACCCTCTTCTGTGTAGCGGAGCCCCCCCCCCTCCTATTAACTGACCCTCTTCTGTGTAGCGAAGGCCCCTCGTATTAACTGACCCTTTTCTGTGTAGTTGAGCCCCTCGTATTAACTGACCCTTTTCTGTGTAGTGGAGCCCCTCGTATTAACTGACCCTTTTCTGTGTAGTGGAGCCCCTCGTATTAACTGACCCTCTTCTTGTGTAGTGGAGCCCCTCGTATTAACTGACCCTCTTCTTGTGTAGCAGAGCCCCTCTTATTAACTGACCCTCTTCTTGTGTAGCGGAGCCCCCTTGTATTAACTGACCCTCTTCTTGTGTAGCGGAGCCCCCCGTATTAACTGACCCTCTTCTTGTGTAGCGGAGCCCCCTGTATTAACTGACCTTCTTCTATGTAGCTGAGCCCCCCGTATTAACTGACCCTCTTCTGTGTAGCAGAGCCGATTACTGGAAAGAGGATATCCCCTTGTTAACATTAAGAGAGGGTACAATATAGCTAAATCCCAAGAAAGATCTAAATTAGTGTCAGATAAGTCCAAGAAAATTAAAGGTAGCAAAAAAGGCATCTCTACCAGGGACAAACTTTCCTTCTGTACAGATTACAGTGTCGACTTTGATGATATTGTGAAAATTCTTAATAAACACCGCACAGTACTTAATCTAGAAACTGCATATAAATCTGTTAGCAGCAATAAAATAGCTGGAATTGCCAGAAAGGGTATATCCCTGGGCAACCTAATTTCTCCCAGTTACCTATGTGAAGATAAAGACATTAACAAAAAAGTGTCTTCCACATGGTTAAATATCAAGGGTATGTTCAGATGTGGTGCTAAGCAGTGCAAATGCTGTAATCATGTACTATTGGGAAACAGCTTTGTTTCCTCACAGACAGGTAAAACATCAAGGATTTCTTTAACTGCAATACCAACTTTGTAATTTATTGTGTGACTTGTCAGTTTTGTCAGAAACAATATGTAGGACGTACTATTCGTCCAGTAAAAGAAAGAATTAGGGAGCATTTATCTGACATAGTCAGTACAAGGTCCAACACACCAATTCACAGACATTTTGCACAGTGTTGCAATTCGAATGTTGCAAACTTTAAATATCAGGTTATAGAGAAGATCAAAATTCCTCCTAGAAAAGGCAACACAATTGAAACTTTGTGTAAAAGGGAAGTCTTTTGGATTTTTTTCACTTCAAACTTGCACTCCTAAGGGAATCAATTCAAAACATGATGTAAATGTATTTTTTCATAAATAGCACTTGCTGCAATTTTTGATTTCTTATGAAAGTGTATCAATATCTTAATGTATTACCCGTCCCTTTATGTATATATATGTGCACGTGTAGTTATATCTGTGCATATATTTAGAGCAATTCAAGAATTCAGACTCCCCATTCTGTTGCACATTTTTTGTATATATTTATATATGTTTTATATATGTTGCACATTGTTCGTATATTTAAATGTTTTCATATGTTTTCACTTTAACCCCTTAGTGACCGAGTGCTATGTTGCATTTGACGTGCCTTGAAGACCAGAATTCCATTATTTTTGTCATACATTTACTGAACTGTGAATTTCTTTCTTTGTGTTCAGTCCACCCACACAAATTATATATCATTTTTTAAAGGACAGATAGGGCTTTCATTTGATACTATTATTTTCATCATATGATATCATTTACTATTAAAAAAATAGAAAATATGATGAAAATATGCCATAAAAAACACTTTTTCCAACTTTGACCTGATTTTTTTTTTACACAATTACAAATGGTAAAAAAGACCCCGTCTATATATTTCTACTATTTGTCCTGAGTTTAGTAATATCAATGTTTCCTTGTTTGTCTATGTTTTATTTCACGTAATAGGGCAATAAACAATATTAGTGTTTTTTTTTGTTTTCTAACCATTTTCTTCTACAGTGATTTTTTTAACCCGAACCCTAAATTTACCCCAACTCTAAATTTAATCTAACCCTAAATTGACTCCCACCCCTTAATCTAACCCTTGTAATCATCCGAACCCCCATTTAACCCTAATTATTACCCTATTTGGACCCTAACCCTAGATCTAGGTTCAGTAGATCAAGGGTTAGCTTTTTCCATTTATTTATTTATTTTATTTATTTATTTAATTAATTTTCTATTTTTAACTGTAATACCGACTAACTGCCTGTAGGGGCAGTCAAGTAGCGGTTTCAGAGCGACGGAAGAGATTTTTTTTTTCTCTCTTCCGTCGCTCTCCTCTGGGCATGCTGTATCGGAGGAGCATGCTCCTCCGATACAGCACACACCCGCGATCACCGGGTGATCGCGGTGCCCAGGGGGGCACAGATTGTGTTGCATGATGCCTCGATAGAGGCATCATGCAACACTTTAACACACATAGGCAGTGATGAGCTTTCACTGCCTATGTGTGTTTGCGCGCATACGATCACATTCGCTGTGATCGTATGCGCGCGGGGGGGTCGAGGGGGGGCTGAAAGCCCTCTCAGAGGCTGCTTCGGATCCGAAGCAGCCTCTGAGAGTAGCTGCAGGCATGTAGTGTTGCGCTAATGAGCGCAACACTACATGAAAACGGAGGACGTATATATATGTCCTCATGGTCCTTAAGGACCATGCTTTTCAGGACGTATATATACGTCCACATGCGTTAAGGGGTTAAATAATCTTTTGCTTGGAATGGTGGGAGACAGCTACAGATGTATAGGCAATCAAGTTAATTGCTTGCCTGTTATAACTAGCCATGTGAGCTCTCTCCCACCAGCCTATGATTAAGTGCTTTTGAAGCACGAAACGCGTAAGGCGTCTTTCTCACTGTGTGGTTCATTTCCTTTTTTGTACTAGCCTGTTTTACGGAAGCATTAAACTCTGGCTTATTTTCACATACCTGCTTTGATTGTGAGCTCCTTCCGCAAACCGTTTTTGCTTCCTTTTTTTTTTCCTATTGTACGGGCTGGATGGCCTGGCGTTGAGGGAAGCTCCACTTTGTTATTTCAACAGGCTGAAATCGGAGGGATTACTTTATGTTTGGTTTATCTGACCAGGAGGTCCTCCAGTGCTCTTTTACTGTGTAGCAGAGCCCCCCGTATTAACTGACCCTCTTCTTGTGTAGCAGAGCCCCCCGTATTAACTGACCCTCTTCTGTGTAGTGGAGCCCCTCGTATTAACTGACCCTCTTCTGTGTAGTGGAGCCCCCGCATTAACTGACCCTCTTCTTGTGTAGCGGAGCCCCCCGTATTAACTGACCCTCTTCTTGTGTAGCGGAGCCCCCGCATTAACTGACCCTCTTCTGTGTAGTGGAGCCCCTCGTATTAACTGACCCTCTTCTGTGTAGTGGAGCCCCTCGTATTAACTGACCCTCTTCTTGTGTAGCGGAGCCCCCGCATTAACTGACCTTCTTTTGTGTAGCGGAGCCCCCGTATTAACTGACCCTCTTCTGTGTAGCGAAGGCCCCTCGTATTAACTGACCCTCTTCTGTGTAGTGGAGCCCCTCGTATTAACTGACCCTCTTCTTGTGTAGCGGAGCCCCCGCATTAACTGACCTTCTTTTGTGTAGCGGAGGCCCCGTATTAACTGACCCTCTTCTTGTGTAGTGGAGCCCACCGTATTAACTAACCCTCCTCTTGTATGTAGAGGAGCCCCCCGTATTAACTGACTCTCTTGTATGTAGCGGAGCCCCCTGCATTAACTGACCCTTTTCTTGTGTAGCATAGTCCCCCGTTTTAACTGACCCTCCTCTTGTATGTAGCAGAGCCCCCCGTATTAACTGACTCTCTTGTGTGAAGTGGAGCCCCCGTCCCCCGTATTAACTGGGCCCCCACTGTATTAACTCGCAGAGTGCCTGTCTCTTAGCGCAGATTTTCAATCTATGTACAGTTGAAAAGCTTGTCAATATTGGCAAGATTTTTGGGGCATGCATGCTGCTTCCAAATACCATGAAAAATATATATTTTTTTCGATGTCTTCAGCCGGCGTGAGCTGTAACGAAAAAATTGCACTTTTGTATTTATTATTGTATTTAAAGCAGTTCTGTCTATTACTCCTATTAAACACTATCTAAATAAAGTAAGTCAAAGTGAGCACTACAGTTATCCATTACTTAAAGGGAAACCTACCAAAAAAAAAAATGGTTTTGTTCATTTCAGATATTCTTGTTTTTGGCTTTTTTTAAAAAAAAATTGTGTCCCTCTTTAAATGTACTTGTGCCTTTATGTGCCCCTTTTTAAATGTACTTGTGCATTTTATTTTCGCCTTTTATGTGCCCCTTTTTAAATGTACTTGCACCTTTTATGTGCCTCTTTTTAAATGTACTTGCACCTTTTATGTGCCCCTTTTTAAATGTACTTGCGGCTTTTATGTGTCCCTTTTCAAATGTACTTGCGCCATTTATGTGCAACTTTTTAAATGTACTTGTGACTTTTATGTGGCCCTTTTTAAATGTACTTGTGCCTTTTATGTGGCTCTTTTTAAATGTACTTGCACCTTTTATGTGCCCCTTTTTAAATGTACTTGTGCCTTTTATTTGCGCCTTTTAAGTGCCCCTATTTAAATGTACTTGCGCCTTTTATGTGCCCCTTCTTAAATGTACTTGCGGCTTTTATGTGTCCCTTTTCAAATGTACTTGCGCCATTTATGTGCAACTTTTTAAATGTACTTGTGCCTTTTATGTGGCCCTTTTTAAATGTACTTGTGCCTTTTATGTGGCTCTTTTTAAATGTACTTGTGCATTTTATGTGCCACTTTTAAAATGTACTTGTGCCTTTTATGTGCCCCTTTTTAAATGTACTTGTGCCTTTTATGTGCCCCTTTTTAAATGTACTTGTGCCTTTTATTTTCTCCTTTTTAAATGTACTTGTGAATTTTATGTGCCCCTTTTTAAATGTACTTGCGCCTTTTATGTGTCCCTTTTTAAATGTACTTGTGCCTTTTATGTGCAACTTTTTAAATGTACTTGTGCCTTTTATGTGGCCCTTTTTAAATGTACTTGTGCCGTTTATGTGCTCCTTTTTAAATGTACTTGTGCCTTTTATGTGCCCCTTTTTAAATGTACTTGTGCCTTTTATGTGCCCCTTTTTAAATGTACTTGTGCCTTTTATGTGCCCCTTTTTAAATGTACTTGTGCCTTTTATGTTCCCCTTCCCCTTTTAAATGTACTTGTGTTTTTTATTTGCGCCTTTTATGTGCCCCTTTTTAAATGTACTTGTGTCTTTTATTTGCGCCTTTTGTGTGCCTCTTTTTAAATGTATTTGCGCCATTTATGTGCCCCTTTTTAAATGTACTTGTGCCTTTTATGTGCCCCTTTTTAACTGTACTTGTGCCTTTTATTTTCCCCTTTATAAATGTACATGTGCATTTTATGTGCACCCTTTTAATGTACTTGTGCATTTTATGTGCCCCTTTTTAAAAATGTACTTGTGCCTTTTATGTGCCCCTTTTTAAATGTACTTGCGCCTTTTAAGTGCCCCTATTTATATGTACTTGCACCTTTTATGTGCCCCTTTTTAAATGTACTTGCACCTTTTATGTGTCCCTTTTTAAATGTACTTGCGCCTTTTATGTGCCCCTTTTTAAAGGTACTTGTGCCTTTTATGTGCACCTTTTTAAATGTACTTGTGCCTTTTATGTGTCCCTTTTTAAATGTACTTTTGCCCCTTTATGTGCCCCTTTTCAAATGTACTTGTGCCTTTTATTTGCGCCTTTTATGTGCCCCTTTTTAAATGTACTTGTGCCTTTTATGTGCCCCTTTTTAAATGTACTTGTGCCTTTTATGTGCCCCTTTTTAAATGTACTTGTGCCTTTTATGTGCCCCTTTTTAAATGTACTTGTGCCTTTTATGTTCCCCTTCCCTTTTTAAATGTACTTGTGTCTTTTATTTGCGCCTTTTATGTGCCCCTTTTTAAATGTACTTGCGCCTTTTATGTGCCCCTTTTTAAATGTACTTGTGCCTTTTATGTGGCCCTTTTTAAATGTACTTGTGCCGTTTATGTGCTCCTTTTTAAATGTACTTGTGCCTTTTATGTGACATTTTTTAAATGTACTTGTGCATTTTATGTGCCCCTTTTTAAATGTACTTGTGCCTTTTATGTGCCCCTTTTTAAATGTACTTGTGCCTTTTTATGTGCCCCTTTTTAAAAATGTACTTGTGCCTTTTATGTGCCCCTTTTTAAATGTACTTGTGCCTTTTATTTGCGCCTTTTATGTGCCCCTTTTTAAATGTACTTGTGCCTTTTAATTGCCCCTTTTTAAATGTAGTTGCGCCTTTTATGTGCCCCTTTTTAAATGTACTTGTGCCTTTTATGGGCCCCTTTCTAAATGTACTTGTGCCTTTTATGTGCACCTTTTTAAATGTACTTGTGCCTTTTATTTTCTCCTTTTTAAATGTACTTGTGAATTTTATGTGCCCCTTTTTAATTGTACTTGCGCCTTTTATGTGCCCCTTTTTAAATGTACTTGTGCCTTTTATGTGGCCCTTTTTAAATGTACTTGTGCCTTTTATGTGACATTTTTTAAATGTACTTGTGCATTTTATGTGCCCCTTTTTAAATGTACTTGTGCCTTTTATGTGCCCCTTTTTAAATGTACTTGTGCCTTTTATTTGCACCTTTTATGTGCCCCTTTTTAAATGTACTTGTGCCTTTTATGTGCCCCTTTTTAAATGTACTTGCGCCTTTTATGTGCCCCTTTTTAAATGTACTTGTGCTTTTTATTTGCGCCTTTTATGTGCCCCTTTTTAAATGTACTTGTGCCTTTTGTGTGCCCCTTTTTAAATGTACTTGCGCCATTTATGTGCCCCTTTTTAAATGTACTTGTGTATTTTATGTTACCCTTTTTAAATGTACTTGTGTATTTTATGTGCCCCTTTTTAAATGTACTTGTGCCTTTTATGTGCCCCTTTTTAAATGTACTTGTGCCTTTTATTTGCGCCTTTTATGTGCCCCTTTTTAAATGTACTTGTGCCTTTTGTGTGCCCCTTTTTAAATGTACTTGCGCCATTTATGTGCCCCTTTTTAAATGTACTTGTGCCTTTTATTTTCCTCTTTTTAAATGTACTTGTGCATTTTATGTGCCCCTTTTTAAAAATGTACTTGTGCCTTTTATGTGCCCCTTTTTAAATGTACTTGTGCCTTTTTATGTGCCCCTTTTTAAATGTACTTGTGCCTTTTTATGTGCCCCTTTTTAAATGTACTTGTGCCTTTTATGTGCCCCTTTTTAAATGTACTTGTGCCTTTTATTTGCGCCTTTTATGTGCCCCTTTTTAAATGTACTTGTGCCTTTTAATTGCCCCTTTTTAAATGTACTTGTGCCTTTTATGTGCCCCTTTTTAAATGTACTTGCGCCTTTTATGTGCCCCTTTTTAAATGTACTTGTGCCTTTTATTTTCTCCTTTTTAAATGTACTTGTGAATTTTATGTGCCCCTTTTTAAATGTACTTGCGCCTTTTATGTGCCCCTTTTTAAATGTACTTGTGCCTTTTATTTTCTCCTTTTTAAATGTACTTGTGAATTTTATGTGCCCCTTTTTAAATGTATTTGCGCCTTTTATGTGCTCCTTTTTAAATGTACTTGTGCCTTTTATGTGCCCCTTTTTAAATGTACTTGTGCCTTTTATGTGCCCCTTTTTAAATGTACTTGTGCCTTTTATGTGCCCCTTTTTAAATGTACTTGTTCCTTTTATGTTCCCCTTCCCCTTTTAAATGTACTTGTGTTTTTTATTTGCGCCTTTTATGTGCCCCTTTTTAAATGTACTTGTGTCTTTTATTTGCGCCTTTTGTGTGCCTCTTTTTAAATGTACTTGCGCCATTTATGTGCCCCTTTTTAAATGTACTTGTGCCTTTTATGTGCCCCTTTTTAAATGTACTTGTGCCTTTTATTTTCCCCTTTATAAATGTACTTGTGCATTTTATGTGCACCTTTTTAACGTACTTGTGCATTTTATGTGCACCTTTTTAAAAATGTACTTGTGCCTTTTATGTGCCCCTTTTTAAATGTACTTGTGCCTTTTTATATGCCCCTTTTTAACTGTACTTGCGCCATTTATGTGCCCCTTTTTAAATGTACTTGTGCATTTTTTGTGCCCCTTTTTTAAAAATGTACGTGTGCCTTTTATGTGCCCCTTTTTAAATGTACTTGTGCCTTTTATTTGCGCCTTTTATGTGCCCATTTTTAAATGTACTTGTGCCTTTTATTTGCCCCTTTTTAAATGTACTTGTGCCTTTTATTTGTGCCTTTTATGTGCCCCTTTTTAAATGTACTTGTGCCTTTTATTTTCCCCTTTATAAATGTACTTGTGCATTTTATGTGCACCTTTTTAATGTACTTGTGCATTTTATGTGCCCCTTTTTAAAAATGTACTTGTGCCTTTTGTGTGCCCCTTTTTAAATGTACTTGCATCATTTATGTGCCCCTTTTTAAATGTACTTGTGCCTTTTATTTTCTCCTTTTTAAATGTACTTGTGAATTTTATGTGCCCCTTTTTAAATGTACTTGCGCTTTTTATGTGCACCTTTTTAAATGTACTTGTGCCTTTTATTTTCTCCTTTTTAAATGTACTTGTGAATTTTATGTGCCCCTTTTTAAATGTATTTGCGCCTTTTATGCGCTCCTTTTTAAATGTACTTGTGCCTTTTATGTGCCCCTTTTTAAATGTACTTGTGCCTTTTATGTGCCCCTTTTTAAATGTACTTGTGCCTTTTATGTGCCCCTTTTTAAATGTACTTGTTCCTTTTATGTTCCCCTTCCCCTTTTAAATGTACTTGTGTTTTTTATTTGCGCCTTTTATGTGCCCCTTTTTAAATGTACTTGTGTCTTTTATTTGCGCCTTTTGTGTGCCTCTTTTTAAATGTACTTGCGCCATTTATGTGCCCCTTTTTAAATGTACTTGTGCCTTTTATGTGCCCCTTTTTAAATGTACTTGTGCCTTTTATTTTCCCCTTTATAAATGTACTTGTGCATTTTATGTGCACCTTTTTAACGTACTTGTGCATTTTATGTGCCCCTTTTTAAAAATGTACTTGTGCCTTTTATGTGCCCCTTTTTAAATGTACTTGTGCCTTTTTATATGCCCCTTTTTAACTGTACTTGCGCCATTTATGTGCCCCTTTTTAAATGTACTTGTGCATTTTTTGTGCCCCTTTTTTAAAAATGTACGTGTGCCTTTTATGTGCCCCTTTTTAAATGTACTTGTGCCTTTTATTTGCGCCTTTTATGTGCCCATTTTTAAATGTACTTGTGCCTTTTATTTGCCCCTTTTTAAATGTACTTGTGCCTTTTATTTGTGCCTTTTATGTGCCCCTTTTTAAATGTACTTGTGCCTTTTATTTTCCCCTTTATAAATGTACTTGTGCATTTTATGTGCACCTTTTTAATGTACTTGTGCATTTTATGTGCCCCTTTTTAAAAATGTACTTGTGCCTTTTGTGTGCCCCTTTTTAAATGTACTTGCATCATTTATGTGCCCCTTTTTAAATGTACTTGTGCCTTTTATTTTCCCCTTTTTAAATGTACTTGTGCATTTATGTGCCCCTTTTTAAAAATGTACTTGTGCCTTTTATGTGCCCCTTTTTAAATGTACTTGTGCCTTTTTATGTGCCCCTTTTTAAAATGTACTTGTGCCTTTTATGTGCCCCTTTTTAAATGTACTTGTGCCTTTTATTTGCGCCTTTTATGTGCCCCTTTTTAAATGTACTTGTGCCTTTTAATTGCCCCTTTTTAAATGTACTTGCGCCTTTTATGTGCCCCTTTTTAAATGTACTTGTGCCTTTTATGGGCCCCTTTCAAAATGTACTTGTTCCTTTTATGTGCCCCTTTTTAAATGTACTTGTGCCTTTTATTTTCTCCTTTTTAAATGTACTTGTGAATTTTATGTGCCCCTTTTTAAATGTACTTGTGCCTTTTATGTGGCCCTTTTTAAATGTACTTGTGCCTTTTATGTGCAACGTTTTAAATGTACTTGCGCCATTTATGTGCCCCTTTTTAAATGTACTTGTGCCTTTTATGTGCCCCTTTTTAAATGTACTTGTGCCTTTTATGTTCCCCTTCCCCTTTTAAATGTACTTGTGTTTTTTATTTGCGCCTTTTAAGTGCCCCTTTTTAAATGTACTTGTGCCTTTTATGTGCCCCTTTTTAAATGTACTTGTGCCTTTTATGTGCCCCTTTTTAAATGTACTTGTGCCTTTTTATGTGCCCCTTTTTAAATGTACTTGTGCCTTTTATGTGCCCTTTTTTAAATGTACTTGTGCCTTTTATTTGCGCCTTTTATGTGCCCATTTTTAAATGTACGTGTGCCTTTTATTTGCCCATTTTTAAATGTATTTGTGCCTTTTAATTGCCCCTTTTTAAATGTACTTGCGCCTTTTATGTGCCCCTTTTTAAATGTACTTGTGCCTTTTATGTGCCCCTTTTTAAATGTACTTGTGCCTTTTATGTGCCCCTTTTTAAATGTACTTGTGCCTTTTATTTTCTCCTTTTTAAATGTACTTGTGAATTTTATGTGCCCCTTTTTAAATGTACTTGTGCCTTTTATGTGGCCCTTTTTAAATGTACTTGTGCCTTTTATGTGCAACTTTTTAAATGTACTTGCGCCATTTATGTGCCCCTTTTTAAATGTACTTGTGCCATTTATGTGCCCTTTTTTAAATGTACTTGCGCCTTTTATGTGTCCCTTTATGTGCCCTTTTTTAAATGTACTTGCGCCTTTTATGTGTCCCTTTGCCCCTTTATGTGCCCCTTTTCATATGTACTTGTGCCTTTTATTTGCGCCTTTTATGTGCCCCTTTTTAAATGTACTTGTGCCTTTTATGTGCCATTTTTTAAATGTACTTGTGCCTTTTATGTGCCCCTTTTTAAATGTATTTGTGCATTTTATGTGCCCCTTTTTAAATGTACTTGTGCCTTTTATTTGCGCCTTTTATGTACCCCTTTTTAAATGTACTTGTGCATTTTATGTGCCCCTTTTTAAATGTACTTGTGCATTTTATGTGCCCCTTTTTAAATGTACTTGTGCCATTTATGTGCCCTTTTTTAAATGTTCTTGTGCCATTTATGTGCCCTTTTTTAAATGTACTTGCGCCTTTTATGTGTCCCTTTATGTGCCCTTTTTTAAATGTACTTGCGCCTTTTATGTGTCCCTTTGCCCCTTTATGTGCCCCTTTTCATATGTACTTGTGCCTTTTATTTGCGCCTTTTATGTGCCCCTTTTTAAATGTACTTGTGCCTTTTATGTGCCATTTTTTAAATGTACTTGTGCCTTTTAATTGCCCCTTTTTAAATGTAGTTGCGCCTTTTATGTGCCCCTTTTTAAATGTACTTGTGCCTTTTATGGGCCCCTTTCTAAATGTACTTGTGCCTTTTATGTGCACCTTTTTAAATGTACTTGTGCCTTTTATTTTCTCCTTTTTAAATGTACTTGTGAATTTTATGTGCCCCTTTTTAATTGTACTTGCGCCTTTTATGTGCCCCTTTTTAAATGTACTTGTGCCTTTTATGTGGCCCTTTTTAAATGTACTTGTGCCTTTTATGTGACATTTTTTAAATGTACTTGTGCATTTTATGTGCCCCTTTTTAAATGTACTTGTGCCTTTTATGTGCCCCTTTTTAAATGTACTTGTGCCTTTTATTTGCACCTTTTATGTGCCCCTTTTTAAATGTACTTGTGCCTTTTATGTGCCCCTTTTTAAATGTACTTGCGCCTTTTATGTGCCCCTTTTTAAATGTACTTGTGCTTTTTATTTGCGCCTTTTATGTGCCCCTTTTTAAATGTACTTGTGCCTTTTGTGTGCCCCTTTTTAAATGTACTTGCGCCATTTATGTGCCCCTTTTTAAATGTACTTGTGTATTTTATGTTACCCTTTTTAAATGTACTTGTGTATTTTATGTGCCCCTTTTTAAATGTACTTGTGCCTTTTATGTGCCCCTTTTTAAATGTACTTGTGCCTTTTATTTGCGCCTTTTATGTGCCCCTTTTTAAATGTACTTGTGCCTTTTGTGTGCCCCTTTTTAAATGTACTTGCGCCATTTATGTGCCCCTTTTTAAATGTACTTGTGCCTTTTATTTTCCCCTTTTTAAATGTACTTGTGCATTTTATGTGCCCCTTTTTAAAAATGTACTTGTGCCTTTTATGTGCCCCTTTTTAAATGTACTTGTGCCTTTTTATGTGCCCCTTTTTAAATGTACTTGTGCCTTTTATGTGCCCCTTTTTAAATGTACTTGTGCCTTTTATTTGCGCCTTTTATGTGCCCCTTTTTAAATGTACTTGTGCCTTTTAATTGCCCCTTTTTAAATGTACTTGTGCCTTTTATGGGCCCTTTTCTAAATGTACTTGTGCCTTTTATGTGCCCCTTTTTAAATGTACTTGCGCCTTTTATGTGCCCCTTTTTAAATGTACTTGTGCCTTTTATTTTCTCCTTTTTAAATGTACTTGTGAATTTTATGTGCCCCTTTTTAAATGTACTTGCGCCTTTTATGTGCCCCTTTTTAAATGTACTTGTGCCTTTTATTTTCTCCTTTTTAAATGTACTTGTGAATTTTATGTGCCCCTTTTTAAATGTATTTGCGCCTTTTATGTGCTCCTTTTTAAATGTACTTGTGCCTTTTATGTGCCCCTTTTTAAATGTACTTGTGCCTTTTATGTGCCCCTTTTTAAATGTACTTGTGCCTTTTATGTGCCCCTTTTTAAATGTACTTGTTCCTTTTATGTTCCCCTTCCCCTTTTAAATGTACTTGTGTTTTTTATTTGCGCCTTTTATGTGCCCCTTTTTAAATGTACTTGTGTCTTTTATTTGCGCCTTTTGTGTGCCTCTTTTTAAATGTACTTGCGCCATTTATGTGCCCCTTTTTAAATGTACTTGTGCCTTTTATGTGCCCCTTTTTAAATGTACTTGTGCCTTTTATTTTCCCCTTTATAAATGTACTTGTGCATTTTATGTGCACCTTTTTAACGTACTTGTGCATTTTATGTGCCCCTTTTTAAAAATGTACTTGTGCCTTTTATGTGCCCCTTTTTAAATGTACTTGTGCCTTTTTATATGCCCCTTTTTAACTGTACTTGCGCCATTTATGTGCCCCTTTTTAAATGTACTTGTGCATTTTTTGTGCCCCTTTTTTAAAAATGTACGTGTGCCTTTTATGTGCCCCTTTTTAAATGTACTTGTGCCTTTTATTTGCGCCTTTTATGTGCCCATTTTTAAATGTACTTGTGCCTTTTATTTGCCCCTTTTTAAATGTACTTGTGCCTTTTATTTGTGCCTTTTATGTGCCCCTTTTTAAATGTACTTGTGCCTTTTATTTTCCCCTTTATAAATGTACTTGTGCATTTTATGTGCACCTTTTTAATGTACTTGTGCATTTTATGTGCCCCTTTTTAAAAATGTACTTGTGCCTTTTGTGTGCCCCTTTTTAAATGTACTTGCATCATTTATGTGCCCCTTTTTAAATGTACTTGTGCCTTTTATTTTCTCCTTTTTAAATGTACTTGTGAATTTTATGTGCCCCTTTTTAAATGTACTTGCGCCTTTTATGTGCCCCTTTTTAAATGTACTTGTGCCTTTTATTTTCTCCTTTTTAAATGTACTTGTGAATTTTATGTGCCCCTTTTTAAATGTATTTGCGCCTTTTATGCGCTCCTTTTTAAATGTACTTGTGCCTTTTATGTGCCCCTTTTTAAATGTACTTGTGCCTTTTATGTGCCCCTTTTTAAATGTACTTGTGCCTTTTATGTGCCCCTTTTTAAATGTACTTGTTCCTTTTATGTTCCCCTTCCCCTTTTAAATGTACTTGTGTTTTTTATTTGCGCCTTTTATGTGCCCCTTTTTAAATGTACTTGTGTCTTTTATTTGCGCCTTTTGTGTGCCTCTTTTTAAATGTACTTGCGCCATTTATGTGCCCCTTTTTAAATGTACTTGTGCCTTTTATGTGCCCCTTTTTAAATGTACTTGTGCCTTTTATTTTCCCCTTTATAAATGTACTTGTGCATTTTATGTGCACCTTTTTAACGTACTTGTGCATTTTATGTGCCCCTTTTTAAAAATGTACGTGTGCCTTTTATGTGCCCCTTTTTAAATGTACTTGTGCCTTTTATTTGCGCCTTTTATGTGCCCATTTTTAAATGTACTTGTGCCTTTTATTTGCCCCTTTTTAAATGTACTTGTGCCTTTTATTTGTGCCTTTTATGTGCCCCTTTTTAAATGTACTTGTGCCTTTTATTTTCCCCTTTATAAATGTACTTGTGCATTTTATGTGCACCTTTTTAATGTACTTGTGCATTTTATGTGCCCCTTTTTAAAAATGTACTTGTGCCTTTTGTGTGCCCCTTTTTAAATGTACTTGCATCATTTATGTGCCCCTTTTTAAATGTACTTGTGCCTTTTATTTTCTCCTTTTTAAATGTACTTGTGAATTTTATGTGCCCCTTTTTAAATGTACTTGCGCCTTTTATGTGCCCCTTTTTAAATGTACTTGTGCCTTTTATTTTCTCCTTTTTAAATGTACTTGTGAATTTTATGTGCCCCTTTTTAAATGTATTTGCGCCTTTTATGCGCTCCTTTTTAAATGTACTTGTGCCTTTTATGTGCCCCTTTTTAAATGTACTTGTGCCTTTTATGTGCCCCTTTTTAAATGTACTTGTGCCTTTTATGTGCCCCTTTTTAAATGTACTTGTTCCTTTTATGTTCCCCTTCCCCTTTTAAATGTACTTGTGTTTTTTATTTGCGCCTTTTATGTGCCCCTTTTTAAATGTACTTGTGTCTTTTATTTGCGCCTTTTGTGTGCCTCTTTTTAAATGTACTTGCGCCATTTATGTGCCCCTTTTTAAATGTACTTGTGCCTTTTATGTGCCCCTTTTTAAATGTACTTGTGCCTTTTATTTTCCCCTTTATAAATGTACTTGTGCATTTTATGTGCACCTTTTTAACGTACTTGTGCATTTTATGTGCCCCTTTTTAAAAATGAACTTGTGCCTTTTATGTGCCCCTTTTTAAATGTACTTGTGCCTTTTTATATGCCCCTTTTTAACTGTACTTGCGCCATTTATGTGCCCCTTTTTAAATGTACTTGTGCATTTTTTGTGCCCCTTTTTTAAAAATGTACGTGTGCCTTTTATGTGCCCCTTTTTAAATGTACTTGTGCCTTTTATTTGCGCCTTTTATGTGCCCATTTTTAAATGTACTTGTGCCTTTTATTTGCCCCTTTTTAAATGTACTTGTGCCTTTTATTTGTGCCTTTTATGTGCCCCTTTTTAAATGTACTTGTGCCTTTTATTTTCCCCTTTATAAATGTACTTGTGCATTTTATGTGCACCTTTTTAATGTACTTGTGCATTTTATGTGCCCCTTTTTAAAAATGTACTTGTGCCTTTTGTGTGCCCCTTTTTAAATGTACTTGCATCATTTATGTGCCCCTTTATAAATGTACTTGTGCCTTTTATTTTCCCCTTTTTAAATGTACTTGTGCATTTATGTGCCCCTTTTTAAAAATGTACTTGTGCCTTTTATGTGCCCCTTTTTAAATGTACTTGTGCCTTTTTATGTGCCCCTTTTTAAAATGTACTTGTGCCTTTTATGTGCCCCTTTTTAAATGTACTTGTGCCTTTTATTTGCGCCTTTTATGTGCCCCTTTTTAAATGTACTTGTGCCTTTTAATTGCCCCTTTTTAAATGTACTTGCGCCTTTTATGTGCCCCTTTTTAAATGTACTTGTGCCTTTTATGGGCCCCTTTCAAAATGTACTTGTTCCTTTTATGTGCCCCTTTTTAAATGTACTTGTGCCTTTTATTTTCTCCTTTTTAAATGTACTTGTGAATTTTATGTGCCCCTTTTTAAATGTACTTGTGCCTTTTATGTGGCCCTTTTTAAATGTACTTGTGCCTTTTATGTGCAACTTTTTAAATGTACTTGCGCCATTTATGTGCCCCTTTTTAAATGTACTTGTGCCTTTTATGTGCCCCTTTTTAAATGTACTTGTGCCTTTTATGTTCCCCTTCCCCTTTTAAATGTACTTGTGTTTTTTATTTGCGCCTTTTAAGTGCCCCTTTTTAAATGTACTTGTGCCTTTTATGTGCCCCTTTTTAAATGTACTTGTGCCTTTTATGTGCCCCTTTTTAAATGTACTTGTGCCTTTTTATGTGCCCCTTTTTAAATGTACTTGTGCCTTTTATGTGCCCTTTTTTAAATGTACTTGTGCCTTTTATTTGCGCCTTTTATGTGCCCATTTTTAAATGTACGTGTGCCTTTTATTTGCCCATTTTTAAATGTATTTGTGCCTTTTAATTGCCCCTTTTTAAATGTACTTGCGCCTTTTATGTGCCCCTTTTTAAATGTACTTGTGCCTTTTATGTGCCCCTTTTTAAATGTACTTGTGCCTTTTATGTGCCCCTTTTTAAATGTACTTGTGCCTTTTATTTTCTCCTTTTTAAATGTACTTGTGAATTTTATGTGCCCCTTTTTAAATGTACTTGTGCCTTTTATGTGGCCCTTTTTAAATGTACTTGTGCCTTTTATGTGCAACTTTTTAAATGTACTTGCGCCATTTATGTGCCCCTTTTTAAATGTACTTGTGCCTTTTATGTGCCCCTTTTTAAATGTACTTGTGCCTTTTATGTTCCCCTTCCCCTTTTAAATGTACTTGTGCTTTTTATTTGCGCCTTTTATGTGCCCCTTTTTAAATGTACTTGCGCCTTTTATGTGCCCCTTTTTAAATGTACTTGTGCCTTTTTATGTGCCCCTTTTTAAATGTACTTGTGCCTTTTATGTGCGCTTTTTTAAATGTACTTGTGCCTTTTATTTGCGCCTTTTATGTGCCCATTTTTAAATGTACGTGTGCCTTTTATTTGCCCCTTTTTAAATGTACTTGTGCCTTTTATGTGCCCCTTTTCAAATGTACTTGCGCCTTTTAAGTGCCCCTATTTAAATGTACTTGCACCTTTTATGTGCCCCTTTTTAAATGTACTTGCACCTTTTATGTGTCCCTTTTTAAATGTACTTGCGCCTTTTTTGTGCCCCTTTTTAAAGGTACTTGTGCCTTTTATGTGCACCTTTTTAAATGTACTTGTGCCTTTTATGTGTCCCTTTTTAAATGTACTTTTGCCCCTTTATGTGCCCCTTTTCATATGTACTTGTGCCTTTTATTTGCGCCTTTTATGTGCCCCTTTTTAAATGTACTTGTGCCTTTTATGTGCCATTTTTTAAATGTACTTGTGCATTTTATGTGCCCCTTTTTAAATGTACTTGTGCCTTTTATGTGCCCCTTTTAAAATGTACTTGTGCCTTTTATTTGCACCTTTTATGTGCCCTTTTAAATGTACTTGTGCCTTTTATGTGCCCCTTTTTAAATGTACTTGTGCCTTTTATTTGCGCCTTTTATGTACCCCTTTTTAAATGTACTTGTGCATTTTATGTGCCCCTTTTTAAATGTACTTGTGCCATTTATGTGCCCTTTTTTAAATGTACTTGTGCCATTTATGTGCCCTTTTTTAAATGTACTTGCGCCTTTTATGTGTCCCTTTATGTGCCCTTTTTTAAATGTACTTGCGCCTTTTATGTGTCCCTTTGCCCCTTTATGTGCCCCTTTTCATATGTACTTGTGCCTTTTATTTGCGCCTTTTATGTGCCCCTTTTTAAATGTACTTGTGCCTTTTATGTGCCATTTTTTAAATGTACTTGTGCCTTTTATGTGCCCCTTTTTAAATGTACTTGTGCATTTTATGTGCCCCTTTTTAAATGTACTTGTGCCTTTTATTTGCGCCTTTTATGTACCCCTTTTTAAATGTACTTGTGCATTTTATGTGCCCCTTTTTAAATGTACTTGTGCATTTTATGTGCCCCTTTTTAAATGTACTTGTGCCATTTATGTGCCCTTTTTTAAATGTACTTGTGCCTTTTATGTGCCCCTTTTTAAATGTACTTGTGCCTTTTATGTGCCCCTTTTAAAATGTACTTGTGCCTTTTATTTGCACCTTTTATGTGCCCCTTTTTAAATGTACTTGTGCCTTTTATGTGCCCCTTTTTAAATGTACTTGTGCCTTTTATGTGCCCCTTTATAAATGTACTTGTGCCTTTTATTTGCGCCTTTTATGTACCCCTTTTTAAATGTACTTGTGCCTTTTATGTGCCCCTTTTTAAATGTACTTGTGCCTTTTATGGGCCCCTTTTTAAATGTACTTGTGCCTTTTATGGGCCCCTTTCTAAATGTACTTGTGCCTTTTATGTGGCCCTTTTTAAATGTACCTGTGCCTTTTATGTGCCCCTTTTTTTAATGTACTTGCGCCTTTTATGTGGCCCTTTTTAAATTTACTTGTGCATTTTATGTGCCCCTTTTTAAATGTACTTGTGCATTTTATGTGCCCCTTTTTAAATGTACTTGTGCCATTTATGTGCCCCTTTTTAAATGAACTTGTGCCTTTTATTTGCGCCTTTTATGTGCCCATTTTTAAATGTACTTGTGCCTTTTATTTGCCCCTTTTTAAATGTACTTGTGCCTTTTATTTGTGCCTTTTATGTGCCCCTTTTTAAATGTACTTGTGCCTTTTATTTTCCCCTTTATAAATGTACTTGTGCATTTTATGTGCACCTTTTTAAAAATGTACTTGTGCCTTTTGTGTGCCCCTTTTTAAATGTACTTGCATCATTTATGTGCCCCTTTTTAAATGTACTTGTGCCTTTTATTTTCTCCTTTTTAAATGTACTTGTGAATTTTATGTGCCCCTTTTTAAATGTACTTGCGCCTTTTATGTGCCCCTTTTTAAATGTACTTGTGCCTTTTATTTTCTCCTTTTTAAATGTACTTGTGAATTTTATGTGCCCCTTTTTAAATGTATTTGCGCCTTTTATGCGCTCCTTTTTAAATGTACTTGTGCCTTTTATGTGCCCCTTTTTAAATGTACTTGTGCCTTTTATGTGCCCCTTTTTAAATGTACTTGTGCCTTTTATGTGCCCCTTTTTAAATGTACTTGTTCCTTTTATGTTCCCCTTCCCCTTTTAAATGTACTTGTGTTTTTTATTTGCGCCTTTTATGTGCCCCTTTTTAAATGTACTTGTGTCTTTTATTTGCGCCTTTTGTGTGCCTCTTTTTAAATGTACTTGCGCCATTTATGTGCCCCTTTTTAAATGTACTTGTGCCTTTTATGTGCCCCTTTTTAAATGTACTTGTGCCTTTTATTTTCCCCTTTATAAATGTACTTGTGCATTTTATGTGCACCTTTTTAACGTACTTGTGCATTTTATGTGCCCCTTTTTAAAAATGTACTTGTGCCTTTTATGTGCCCCTTTTTAAATGTACTTGTGCCTTTTTATATGCCCCTTTTTAACTGTACTTGCGCCATTTATGTGCCCCTTTTTAAATGTACTTGTGCATTTTTTGTGCCCCTTTTTTAAAAATGTACGTGTGCCTTTTATGTGCCCCTTTTTAAATGTACTTGTGCCTTTTATTTGCGCCTTTTATGTGCCCATTTTTAAATGTACTTGTGCCTTTTATTTGCCCCTTTTTAAATGTACTTGTGCCTTTTATTTGTGCCTTTTATGTGCCCCTTTTTAAATGTACTTGTGCCTTTTATTTTCCCCTTTATAAATGTACTTGTGCATTTTATGTGCACCTTTTTAATGTACTTGTGCATTTTATGTGCCCCTTTTTAAAAATGTACTTGTGCCTTTTGTGTGCCCCTTTTTAAATGTACTTGCATCATTTATGTGCCCCTTTTTAAATGTACTTGAGCCTTTTATTTTCTCCTTTTTAAATGTACTTGTGAATTTTATGTGCCCCTTTTTAAATGTACTTGCGCCTTTTATGTGCCCCTTTTTAAATGTACTTGTGCCTTTTATTTTCTCCTTTTTAAATGTACTTGTGAATTTTATGTGCCCCTTTTTAAATGTATTTGCGCCTTTTATGCGCTCCTTTTTAAATGTACTTGTGCCTTTTATGTGCCCCTTTTTAAATGTACTTGTGCCTTTTATGTGCCCCTTTTTAAATGTACTTGTGCCTTTTATGTGCCCCTTTTTAAATGTACTTGTTCCTTTTATGTTCCCCTTCCCCTTTTAAATGTACTTGTGTTTTTTATTTGCGCCTTTTATGTGCCCCTTTTTAAATGTACTTGTGTCTTTTATTTGCGCCTTTTGTGTGCCTCTTTTTAAATGTACTTGCGCCATTTATGTGCCCCTTTTTAAATGTACTTGTGCCTTTTATGTGCCCCTTTTTAAATGTACTTGTGCCTTTTATTTTCCCCTTTATAAATGTACTTGTGCATTTTATGTGCACCTTTTTAACGTACTTGTGCATTTTATGTGCCCCTTTTTAAAAATGAACTTGTGCCTTTTATGTGCCCCTTTTTAAATGTACTTGTGCCTTTTTATATGCCCCTTTTTAACTGTACTTGCGCCATTTATGTGCCCCTTTTTAAATGTACTTGTGCATTTTTTGTGCCCCTTTTTTAAAAATGTACGTGTGCCTTTTATGTGCCCCTTTTTAAATGTACTTGTGCCTTTTATTTGCGCCTTTTATGTGCCCATTTTTAAATGTACTTGTGCCTTTTATTTGCCCCTTTTTAAATGTACTTGTGCCTTTTATTTGTGCCTTTTATGTGCCCCTTTTTAAATGTACTTGTGCCTTTTATTTTCCCCTTTATAAATGTACTTGTGCATTTTATGTGCACCTTTTTAATGTACTTGTGCATTTTATGTGCCCCTTTTTAAAAATGTACTTGTGCCTTTTGTGTGCCCCTTTTTAAATGTACTTGCATCATTTATGTGCCCCTTTTTAAATGTACTTGTGCCTTTTATTTTCCCCTTTTTAAATGTACTTGTGCATTTATGTGCCCCTTTTTAAAAATGTACTTGTGCCTTTTATGTGCCCCTTTTTAAATGTACTTGTGCCTTTTTATGTGCCCCTTTTTAAAATGTACTTGTGCCTTTTATGTGCCCCTTTTTAAATGTACTTGTGCCTTTTATTTGCGCCTTTTATGTGCCCCTTTTTAAATGTACTTGTGCCTTTTAATTGCCCCTTTTTAAATGTACTTGCGCCTTTTATGTGCCCCTTTTTAAATGTACTTGTGCCTTTTATGGGCCCCTTTCAAAATGTACTTGTTCCTTTTATGTGCCCCTTTTTAAATGTACTTGTGCCTTTTATTTTCTCCTTTTTAAATGTACTTGTGAATTTTATGTGCCCCTTTTTAAATGTACTTGTGCCTTTTATGTGGCCCTTTTTAAATGTACTTGTGCCTTTTATGTGCAACTTTTTAAATGTACTTGCGCCATTTATGTGCCCCTTTTTAAATGTACTTGTGCCTTTTATGTGCCCCTTTTTAAATGTACTTGTGCCTTTTATGTTCCCCTTCCCCTTTTAAATGTACTTGTGTTTTTTATTTGCGCCTTTTAAGTGCCCCTTTTTAAATGTACTTGTGCCTTTTATGTGCCCCTTTTTAAATGTACTTGTGCCTTTTATGTGCCCCTTTTTAAATGTACTTGTGCCTTTTTATGTGCCCCTTTTTAAATGTACTTGTGCCTTTTATGTGCCCTTTTTTAAATGTACTTGTGCCTTTTATTTGCGCCTTTTATGTGCCCATTTTTAAATGTACGTGTGCCTTTTATTTGCCCATTTTTAAATGTATTTGTGCCTTTTAATTGCCCCTTTTTAAATGTACTTGCGCCTTTTATGTGCCCCTTTTTAAATGTACTTGTGCCTTTTATGTGCCCCTTTTTAAATGTACTTGTGCCTTTTATGTGCCCCTTTTTAAATGTACTTGTGCCTTTTATTTTCTCCTTTTTAAATGTACTTGTGAATTTTATGTGCCCCTTTTTAAATGTACTTGTGCCTTTTATGTGGCCCTTTTTAAATGTACTTGTGCCTTTTATGTGCAACTTTTTAAATGTACTTGCGCCATTTATGTGCCCCTTTTTAAATGTACTTGTGCCTTTTATGTGCCCCTTTTTAAATGTACTTGTGCCTTTTATGTTCCCCTTCCCCTTTTAAATGTACTTGTGCTTTTTATTTGCGCCTTTTATGTGCCCCTTTTTAAATGTACTTGCGCCTTTTATGTGCCCCTTTTTAAATGTACTTGTGCCTTTTTATGTGCCCCTTTTTAAATGTACTTGTGCCTTTTATGTGCGCTTTTTTAAATGTACTTGTGCCTTTTATTTGCGCCTTTTATGTGCCCATTTTTAAATGTACGTGTGCCTTTTATTTGCCCCTTTTTAAATGTACTTGTGCCTTTTATGTGCCCCTTTTTAAATGTACTTGCGCCTTTTAAGTGCCCCTATTTAAATGTACTTGCACCTTTTATGTGCCCCTTTTTAAATGTACTTGCACCTTTTATGTGTCCCTTTTTAAATGTACTTGCGCCTTTTTTGTGCCCCTTTTTAAAGGTACTTGTGCCTTTTATGTGCACCTTTTTAAATGTACTTGTGCCTTTTATGTGTCCCTTTTTAAATGTACTTTTGCCCCTTTATGTGCCCCTTTTCATATGTACTTGTGCCTTTTATTTGCGCCTTTTATGTGCCCCTTTTTAAATGTACTTGTGCCTTTTATGTGCCATTTTTTAAATGTACTTGTGCATTTTATGTGCCCCTTTTTAAATGTACTTGTGCCTTTTATGTGCCCCTTTTAAAATGTACTTGTGCCTTTTATTTGCACCTTTTATGTGCCCTTTTAAATGTACTTGTGCCTTTTATGTGCCCCTTTTTAAATGTACTTGTGCCTTTTATGTGCCCCTTTTTAAATGTACTTGTGCCTTTTATTTGAGCCTTTTATGTACCCCTTTTTAAATGTACTTGTGCATTTTATGTGCCCCTTTTTAAATGTACTTGTGCCATTTATGTGCCCTTTTTTAAATGTACTTGTGCCATTTATGTGCCCTTTTTTAAATGTACTTGCGCCTTTTATGTGTCCCTTTATGTGCCCTTTTTTAAATGTACTTGCGCCTTTTATGTGTCCCTTTGCCCCTTTATGTGCCCCTTTTCATATGTACTTGTGCCTTTTATTTGCGCCTTTTATGTGCCCCTTTTTAAATGTACTTGTGCCTTTTATGTGCCATTTTTTAAATGTACTTGTGCCTTTTATGTGCCCCTTTTTAAATGTACTTGTGCATTTTATGTGCCCCTTTTTAAATGTACTTGTGCCTTTTATTTGCGCCTTTTATGTACCCCTTTTTAAATGTACTTGTGCATTTTATGTGCCCCTTTTTAAATGTACTTGTGCATTTTATGTGCCCCTTTTTAAATGTACTTGTGCCATTTATGTGCCCTTTTTTAAATGTACTTGTGCCATTTATGTGCCCTTTTTTAAATGTACTTGCGCCTTTTATGTGTCCCTTTATGTGCCCTTTTTTAAATGTACTTGCGCCTTTTATGTGTCCCTTTGCCCCTTTATGTGCCCCTTTTCATATGTACTTGTGCCTTTTATTTGCGCCTTTTATGTGCCCCTTTTTAAATGTACTTGTGCCTTTTATGTGCCATTTTTTAAATGTACTTGTGCCTTTTATGTGCCCCTTTTTAAATGTACTTGTGCCTTTTATGTGCCCCTTTTAAAATGTACTTGTGCCTTTTATTTGCACCTTTTATGTGCCCCTTTTTAAATGTACTTGTGCCTTTTATGTGCCCCTTTTTAAATGTACTTGTGCCTTTTATGTGCCCCTTTTTAAATGTACTTGTGCCTTTTATTTGCGCCTTTTATGTACCCCTTTTTAAATGTACTTGTGCCTTTTATGTGCCCCTTTTTAAATGTACTTGTGCCTTTTATGGGCCCCTTTTTAAATGTACTTGTGCCTTTTATGGGCCCCTTTCTAAATGTACTTGTGCCTTTTATGTGGCCCTTTTTAAATGTACCTGTGCCTTTTATGTGCCCCTTTTTTTAATGTACTTGCGCCTTTTATGTGGCCCTTTTTAAATTTACTTGTGCATTTTATGTGCCCCTTTTTAAATGTACTTGTGCATTTTATGTGCCCCTTTTTAAATGTACTTGTGCCATTTATGTGCCCTTTTTTAAATGTACTTGCGCCTTTTATGTGCCCCTTTTTAAATGTACTTGTGCCTTTTGAGTGTCCCTTTTTAAATATACTTGTGCATTTTATGTGCCCCTTTTTAAATGTACTTGCGCCTTTTATGTGCCCCTTTTTAAATGTACTTGCGCTTTTTATGTGCCCCTTTTTAAATGTACTTGCGCCTTTTATGTGCCCCTTCTTAAATGTACTTGTGCCTTTTATGTGGCCCTTTTTAAATGTACTTGTGCCTTTTATGTGCAAATTTTTAAATGTACTTGTGCCTTTTATGTGGCCTTTTTTAAATGTACTTGTGCCTTTTATGTGCAAATTTTTAAATGTACTTGTGCCTTTTATGTGGCCCTTTTTAAATGTACTTGTGCAGTTTATGTGCTCCTTTTTAAATGTACTTGTGCCTTTTATGTGCCCCTTTTTAAATGTACTTGTGCCTTTTATGTGCCCCTTTTTAAATGTACTTGTGCCTTTTATGTGCCCCTTTTTAAATGTACTTGTGCCTTTTATGTGCCCCTTTTTAAATGTACTTGTTTTTTTTATTTGCTCCTTTTATGTGCCCCTTTTTAAATGTACTTGTGTCTTTTATTTGCGCCTTTTATGTGCCCCTTTTTAAATGTACCTGTGCCTTTTATGTGCCCCTTTTTTTAATGTACTTGCGCCTTTTATGTGGCCCTTTTTAAATGTACTTGTGCATTTTATGTGCCCCTTTTTAAATGTACTTGTGCATTTATGTGCCCCTTTTTAAATGTACTTGTGCCTTTTATGTGCCCTTTTTTAAATGTACTTGCGCCTTTTATGTGCCCCTTTTTAAATGTACTTGTGCCTTTTATGTGGCCCTTTTTAAATGTACTTGTGCCTTATGTGCAACTTTCTAAATGTACTTGTGCCATAATTGTGGCCCTTTTTAAATGTACCTGTGCCTTTTATGTGCCCCTTTTTTTAATGTACTTGCGCCTTTTTTGTGGCCCTTTTTAAATTTACTTGTGCATTTTATGTGCCCCTTTTTAAATGTACTTGTGCATTTTATGTGCCCCTTTTTAAATGTACTTGTGCCATTTATGTGCCCTTTTTTAAATGTACTTGCGCCTTTTATGTGCCCCTTTTTAAATGTACTTGTGCCTTTTGAGTGTCCCTTTTTAAATATACTTGTGCATTTTATGTGCCCCTTTTTAAATGTACTTGCGCCTTTTATGTGCCCCTTTTTAAATGTACTTGCGCTTTTTATGTGCCCCTTTTTAAATGTACTTGCGCCTTTTATGTGCCCCTTCTTAAATGTACTTGTGCCTTTTATGTGGCCCTTTTTAAATGTACTTGTGCCTTTTATGTGCAAATTTTTAAATGTACTTGTGCCTTTTATGTGGCCCTTTTTAAATTTACTTGTGCCTTTTATGTGCAAATTTTTAAATGTACTTGTGCATTTTATGTGGCCCTTTTTAAATGTACTTGTGCAGTTTATGTGCTCCTTTTTAAATGTACTTGTGCCTTTTATGTGCCCCTTTTTAAATGTACTTGTGCCTTTTATGTGCCCCTTTTTAAATGTACTTGTGCCTTTTATGTGCCCCTTTTTAAATGTACTTGTGCCTTTTATGTGCCCCTTTTTAAATGTACTTGTTTTTTTTATTTGCTCCTTTTATGTGCCCCTTTTTAAATGTACTTGTGTCTTTTATTTGCGCCTTTTATGTGCCCCTTTTTAAATGTACCTGTGCCTTTTATGTGCCCCTTTTTTTAATGTACTTGCGCCTTTTATGTGGCCCTTTTTAAATGTACTTGTGCATTTTATGTGCCCCTTTTTAAATGTACTCGTGCATTTATGTGCCCCTTTTTAAATGTACTTGTGCCTTTTATGTGCCCTTTTTTAAATGTACTTGCGCCTTTTATGTGCCCCTTTTTAAATGTACTTGTGCCTTTTATGTGGCCCTTTTTAAATGTACTTGTGCCTTATGTGCAACTTTTTAAATGTACTTGTGCCTTTTATGTGGCCCTTTTTAAATGTACTTGTGTTTTTTATGTGCCCCTTTTTATATGTACTTGTGCCTTTTATGTGCCCCTTTTTAAATGTACTTGTGCCTTTTATGTTCCCCTTCCCCTTTTAAATGTACTTGTGCCTTTTATGTGCCCCTTTTTTAAATGTACTTGTGCCTTTTATGTGCCCCTTTTTATATGTACTTGCGCCTTTTGTGCCCCTTTTTAAATGTACTTGTGCTTTTTATTTTCGCCTTTTATGTGCCCATTTTTAAATGTACGTGTGCCTTTTATTTGCCCCTTTTTAAATGTACTTGTGCCTTTTATTTGTGCCTTTTATGTGCCCCTTTTTAAATGTACTTGCGCCTTTTAAGTGCCCCTATTTCAATGTACTTGCACCTTTTATGTGCCTCTTTTTAAATGTACTTGCGCCTTTTATGTGTCCCTTTTTAAATGTACTTACGCCTTTTATGTGCCCCTTTTTAAATGTACTAGTGCCTTTTATGTGCCCCTTTTTAAATGTACTTGTGCCTTTTGTGTGCCCCTTTTTAAATATACTTGTGCATTTTATGTGCCCCTTTTTAAATGTACTTGTGCCTTTTATGTGCCCTTTTTTAAATGTACTTGCGCCTTTTATGTGACCCTTTTTAAATGTACTTGTGCCTTTTATGTGGCCCTTTTTAAATGTACTTGTGCCTTTTATGTGGCCTTTTTTAAATGTACTTGTGCCGTTTATGTGCTCCTTTTTAAATGTACTTGTGCCTTTTATGTGCCCCTTTTTATAGGTACTTGTGCCTTTTATGTGCCCCTTTTTAAATGTACTTGTGCCTTTTATGTGCCCCTTTTTAAATGTACTTGTGCCTTTTATGTGCCCCTTTTTAAATGTACTTGTGCCTTTTATGTGCCCCTTTTTAAATGTACTTGTGCCTTTTATGTGCCCCTTTTTAAATGTACTTGTGCCTTTTATGTGCCCCTTTTTAAATGTACTTGTGCCTTTTATGTGCCCCTTTTTAAATGTACTTGCGCTTTTTATGTGCCACTTTTTAAATGTACTTGTGCATTTTATGTGCCCCTTTTTAAATGTACTTGCGCCTTTTATGTGCCCCTTTTTAAATGTACTTGTGCCTTTTATGTGCAACTTTTTAAATGTACTTGTGCCTTTTATGTGCAACTTTTTAAATGTACTTGTGCCTTTTATGTGGCCCTTTTTAAATGTACTTGTGCCGTTTATGTTCTCCTTTTTAAATGTACTTGTGCCTTTTATGTGCCCCTTTTTAAATGTACTTGTGCCTTTTATGTGCCCATTTTTAAATGTACTTGTGCCTTTTATGTGCCCCTTTTTAAATGTACTTGTGCCTTTTATGTGCCCCTTTTTAAATGTACTTGTGTTTTTTATTTGCTCCTTTTATGTGCCCCTTTTTAAATGTACTTGTGTCTTTTATTTGCGCCTTTTATGTGCCCCTTTTTAAATGTAACTTTGCCTTTTATGTGCCCCTTTTTTTAATGTACTTGCGCCTTTTATGTGGCCCTTTTTAAATGTACTTGTGCATTTTGTGCCCCTTTTTAAATGTACTTGTGCATTTTATGTGCCCCTTTTTAAATGTACTTGTGCCTTTTATGTGCCCTTTTTTAAATGTACTTGCGCCTTTTATGTGCCCCTTTTTAAATGTACTTGTGCCTTTTATGTGGCCCTTTTTAAATGTACTTGTGCCTTTTATGTGCAACTTTTTAAATGTACTTGTGCCTTTTATGTGGCACTTTTTAAATGTACTTGTGCCGTTTATGTGCTCCTTTTTAAATGTACTTGTGCCTTTTATGTGCCCCTTTTTATATGTACTTGTGCCTTTTATGTGCCCCTTTTTAAATGTACTTGTGCCTTTTATGTGCCCCTTTTTAAATGTACTTGTGCCTTTTATGTTCCCCTTCCCCTTTTAAATGTACTTGTGCCTTTTATGTGCCCCTTTTGAAATGTACTTGTGCCTTTTATGTGCCCCTTTTTATAAGTACTTGTGCCTTTTATGTGCCCCTTTTTAAATGTACTTGTGCTTTTTATTTGTGCCTTTTATGTGCCCATTTTTAAATGTACGTGTGCCTTTTATTTGCCCCTTTTTAAATGTACTTGTGCCTTTTATTTGTGCCTTTTATGTGCCCCTTTTTAAATGTACTTGCGCCTTTTAAGTGCCCCTATTTCAATGTACTTGCACCTTTTATGTGCCTCTTTTTAAATGTACTTGCGCATTTTATGTGTCCCTTTTTAAATGTACTTACGCCTTTTATGTGCCCCTTTTTAAATGTACTAGTGCCTTTTATGTGCCCCTTTTTAAATGTACTTGTGCCTTTTGTGTGCCCCTTTTTAAATATACTTGTGCATTTTATGTGCCCCTTTTTAAATGTACTTGTGCCTTTTATGTGCCCCTTTTTAAATGTACTTGCGCATTTTATGTGCCACTTTTTAAATGTACTTGTGCATTTTATGTGCCCCTTTTTAAATGTACTTGCGCCTTTTATGTGCCCCTTTTTAAATGTACTTGTGCCTTTTATGTGCCCCTTTTGAAATGTACTTGTGCCTTTTATGTGCCCCTTTTTATAAGTACTTGTGCCTTTTATGTGCCCCTTTTTAAATGTACTTGTGCTTTTTATTTGTGCCTTTTATGTGCCCATTTTTAAATGTACGTGTGCCTTTTATTTGCCCCTTTTTAAATGTACTTGTGCCTTTTATTTGTGCCTTTTATGTGCCCCTTTTTAAATGTACTTGCGCCTTTTAAGTGCCCCTATTTCAATGTACTTGCACCTTTTATGTGCCTCTTTTTAAATGTACTTGCGCATTTTATGTGTCCCTTTTTAAATATACTTACGCCTTTTATGTGCCCCTTTTTAAATGTACTAGTGCCTTTTATGTGCCCCTTTTTAAATGTACTTGTGCCTTTTGTGTGCCCCTTTTTAAATATACTTGTGCATTTTATGTGCCCCTTTTTAAATGTACTTGTGCCTTTTATGTGCCCCTTTTTAAATGTACTTGCGCATTTTATGTGCCACTTTTTAAATGTACTTGTGCATTTTATGTGCCCCTTTTTAAATGTACTTGCGCCTTTTATGTGCCCCTTTTTAAATGTACTTGTGCCTTTTATGTGCCCCTTTTTAAATGTACTTGTGCCTTTTATGTGCCCCTTTTTAAATGTACTTGTGCCTTTTATGTGCCCCTTTTTAAATGTAATTGTGTTTTTTATTTGCGCCTTTTATGTGCCCCTTTTTAAATGTACTTGTGTCTTTTATTTGCGCCTTTTATGTGCCCCTTTTTAAATGTACCTGTGCCTTTTATGTGCCCCTTTTTTTAATGTACTTGCGCCTTTTATGTGGCCCTTTTTAAATGTACTTGTGCATTTTATGTGCCCCTTTTTAAATGTACTTGTGCATTTTATGTGCCCCTTTTTAAATGTACTTGTGCCTTTTATGTGCCCTTTTTTAAATGTACTTGCGCCTTTTATGTGCCCCTTTTTAAATGTACTTGTGCCTTTTATGTGGCCCTTTTTAAATGTACTTGTGCCTTTTATGTGCAACTTTTTAAATGTACTTGTGCATTTTATGTGCCCCTTTTTAAATGTACTTGTGCATTTTATGTGCCCCTTTTTAAATGTACTTGTGCCTTTTATGTGGCCCTTTTTAAATGTACTTGTGCCTTTTATGTGCAACTTTTTAAATGTACTTGTGCCTTTTATGTGGCCCTTTTTAAATGTACTTGTGCCGTTTATGTGCTCCTTTTTAAATGTACTTGTGCCTTTTATGTGCCCCTTTTTATATGTACTTGTGCCTTTTATGTGCCCCTTTTTAAATGTACTTGTGCCTTTTATGTTCCCCTTCCCCTTTTAAATGTACTTGTGCCTTTTATGTGCCCCTTTTTAAATGTACTTGTGCCTTTTATGTGCCCCTTTTTAAATGTACTTGTGCATTTTATGTGCCCCTTTTTAAATGTACTTGTGCCTTTTATGTGCCCCTTTTTAAATGTACTTGCGCCTTTTATGTGCCCCTTTTTAAATGTACTTGTGCCTTTTATGTGGCCCTTTTTAAATGTACTTGTGCCTTTTATGTGCAACTTTTTAAATGTACTTGTGCCTTTTATGTGGCCCTTTTTAAATGTACTTGTGCCTTTTATGTGGCTCTTTTTAAATGTACTTGTGCCTTTTATGTGCCCCTTTTTAAATGTACTTGTGCCTTTTATGTGCCCCTTTTTAAATGTACTTGTGTTTTTTATTTGCTCCTTTTATGTGCCCCTTTTTAAATGTACTTGTGTCTTTTATTTGCGCCTTTTATGTGCCCCTTTTTAAATGTACCTTTGCCTTTTATGTGCCCCTTTTTTTAATGTACTTGCGCCTTTTATGTGGCCCTTTTTAAATGTACTTGTGCATTTTGTGCCCCTTTTTAAATGTACTTGTGCATTTTATGTGCCCCTTTTTAAATGTACTTGTGCCTTTTATGTGCCCTTTTTTAAATGTACTTGCGCCTTTTATGTGCCCCTTTTTAAATGTACTTGTGCCTTTTATGTGGCCCTTTTTAAATGTACTTGTGCCTTTTATGTGCAACTTTTTAAATGTACTTGTGCCTTTTATGTGGCACTTTTTAAATGTACTTGTGCCGTTTATGTGCTCCTTTTTAAATGTACTTGTGCCTTTTATGTGCCCCTTTTTATATGTACTTGTGCCTTTTATGTGCCCCTTTTTAAATGTACTTGTGCCTTTTATGTTCCCCTTCCCCTTTTAAATGTACTTGTGCCTTTTATGTGCCCCTTTTGAAATGTACTTGTGCCTTTTATGTGCCCCTTTTTATAAGTACTTGTGCCTTTTATGTGCCCCTTTTTAAATGTACTTGTGCTTTTTATTTGCGCCTTTTATGTGCCCATTTTTAAATGTACGTGTGCCTTTTATTTGCCCCTTTTTAAATGTACTTGTGCCTTTTATTTGTGCCTTTTATGTGCCCCTTTTTAAATGTACTTGCGCCTTTTAAGTGCCCCTATTTCAATGTACTTGCACCTTTTATGTGCCTCTTTTTAAATGTACTTGCGCATTTTATGTGTCCCTTTTTAAATGTACTTACGCCTTTTATGTGCCCCTTTTTAAATGTACTAGTGCCTTTTATGTGCCCCTTTTTAAATGTACTTGTGCCTTTTGTGTGCCCCTTTTTAAATATACTTGTGCATTTTATGTGCCCCTTTTTAAATGTACTTGTGCCTTTTATGTGCCCCTTTTTAAATGTACTTGCGCATTTTATGTGCCACTTTTTAAATGTACTTGTGCATTTTATGTGCCCCTTTTTAAATGTACTTGCGCCTTTTATGTGCCCCTTTTTAAATGTACTTGTGCCTTTTATGTGCCCCTTTTTAAATGTACTTGTGCCTTTTATGTGCCCCTTTTTAAATGTACTTGTGCCTTTTATGTGCCCCTTTTTAAATGTAATTGTGTTTTTTATTTGCGCCTTTTATGTGCCCCTTTTTAAATGTACTTGTGTCTTTTATTTGCGCCTTTTATGTGCCCCTTTTTAAATGTACCTGTGCCTTTTATGTGCCCCTTTTTTTAATGTACTTGCGCCTTTTATGTGGCCCTTTTTAAATGTACTTGTGCATTTTATGTGCCCCTTTTTAAATGTACTTGTGCATTTTATGTGCCCCTTTTTAAATGTACTTGTGCCTTTTATGTGCCCTTTTTTAAATGTACTTGCGCCTTTTATGTGCCCCTTTTTAAATGTACTTGTGCCTTTTATGTGGCCCTTTTTAAATGTACTTGTGCCTTTTATGTGCAACTTTTTAAATGTACTTGTGCATTTTATGTGCCCCTTTTTAAATGTACTTGTGCATTTTATGTGCCCCTTTTTAAATGTACTTGTGCCTTTTATGTGCCCCTTTTTAAATGTACTTGTGCCTTTTATGTGGCCCTTTTTAAATGTACTTGTGCCTTTTATGTGCAACTTTTTAAATGTACTTGTGCCTTTTATGTGGCCCTTTTTAAATGTACTTGTGCCGTTTATGTGCTCCTTTTTAAATGTACTTGTGCCTTTTATGTGCCCCTTTTTATATGTACTTGTGCCTTTTATGTGCCCCTTTTTAAATGTACTTGTGCCTTTTATGTTCCCCTTCCCCTTTTAAATGTACTTGTGCCTTTTATGTGCCCCTTTTTAAATGTACTTGTGCCTTTTATGTGCCCCTTTTTAAATGTACTTGTGCATTTTATGTGCCCCTTTTTAAATGTACTTGTGCCTTTTATGTGCCCCTTTTTAAATGTACTTGCGCTTTTTATGTGCCACTTTTTAAATGTACTTGTGCATTTTATGTGCCCCTTTTTAAATGTACTTGCGCCTTTTATGTGCCCCTTTTTAAATGTACTTGTGCCTTTTATGTGGCCCTTTTTAAAGGTACTTGTGCCTTTTATGTGCAACTTTTTAAATGTACTTGTGCCTTTTATGTGGCCCTTTTTAAATGTACTTGTGCCTTTTATGTGGCTCTTTTTAAATGTACTTGTGCCTTTTATGTGCCCCTTTTTAAATGTACTTGTGCCTTTTATGTGCCCCTTTTTAAATGTACTTGTGTTTTTTATTTGCTCCTTTTATGTGCCCCTTTTTAAATGTACTTGTGTCTTTTATTTGCGCCTTTTATGTGCCCCTTTTTAAATGTACCTTTGCCTTTTATGTGCCCCTTTTTTTAATGTACTTGCGCCTTTTATGTGGCCCTTTTTAAATGTACTTGTGCATTTTGTGCCCCTTTTTAAATGTACTTGTGCATTTTATGTGCCCCTTTTTAAATGTACTTGTGCCTTTTATGTGCCCTTTTTTAAATGTACTTGCGCCTTTTATGTGCCCCTTTTTAAATGTACTTGTGCCTTTTATGTGGCCCTTTTTAAATGTACTTGTGCCTTTTATGTGCAACTTTTTAAATGTACTTGTGCCTTTTATGTGGCACTTTTTAAATGTACTTGTGCCGTTTATGTGCTCCTTTTTAAATGTACTTGTGCCTTTTATGTGCCCCTTTTTATATGTACTTGTGCCTTTTATGTGCCCCTTTTTAAATGTACTTGTGCCTTTTATGTTCCCCTTCCCCTTTTAAATGTACTTGTGCCTTTTATGTGCCCCTTTTGAAATGTACTTGTGCCTTTTATGTGCCCCTTTTTATAAGTACTTGTGCCTTTTATGTGCCCCTTTTTAAATGTACTTGTGCTTTTTATTTGCGCCTTTTATGTGCCCATTTTTAAATGTACGTGTGCCTTTTATTTGCCCCTTTTTAAATGTACTTGTGCCTTTTATTTGTGCCTTTTATGTGCCCCTTTTTAAATGTACTTGCGCCTTTTAAGTGCCCCTATTTCAATGTACTTGCACCTTTTATGTGCCTCTTTTTAAATGTACTTGCGCATTTTATGTGTCCCTTTTTAAATGTACTTACGCCTTTTATGTGCCCCTTTTTAAATGTACTAGTGCCTTTTATGTGCCCCTTTTTAAATGTACTTGTGCCTTTTGTGTGCCCCTTTTTAAATATACTTGTGCATTTTATGTGCCCCTTTTTAAATGTACTTGTGCCTTTTATGTGCCCCTTTTTAAATGTACTTGCGCATTTTATGTGCCACTTTTTAAATGTACTTGTGCATTTTATGTGCCCCTTTTTAAATGTACTTGCGCCTTTTATGTGCCCCTTTTTAAATGTACTTGTGCCTTTTATGTGCCCCTTTTTAAATGTACTTGTGCCTTTTATGTGCCCCTTTTTAAATGTACTTGTGCCTTTTATGTGCCCCTTTTTAAATGTACTTGTGTTTTTTATTTGCTCCTTTTATGTGCCCCTTTTTAAATGTACTTGTGTCTTTTATTTGCGCCTTTTATGTGCCCCTTTTTAAATGTACCTTTGCCTTTTATGTGCCCCTTTTTTTAATGTACTTGCGCCTTTTATGTGGCCCTTTTTAAATGTACTTGTGCATTTTGTGCCCCTTTTTAAATGTACTTGTGCATTTTATGTGCCCCTTTTTAAATGTACTTGTGCCTTTTATGTGCCCTTTTTTAAATGTACTTGCGCCTTTTATGTGCCCCTTTTTAAATGTACTTGTGCCTTTTATGTGGCCCTTTTTAAATGTACTTGTGCCTTTTATGTGCAACTTTTTAAATGTACTTGTGCCTTTTATGTGGCACTTTTTAAATGTACTTGTGCCGTTTATGTGCTCCTTTTTAAATGTACTTGTGCCTTTTATGTGCCCCTTTTTATATGTACTTGTGCCTTTTATGTGCCCCTTTTTAAATGTACTTGTGCCTTTTATGTTCCCCTTCCCCTTTTAAATGTACTTGTGCCTTTTATGTGCCCCTTTTGAAATGTACTTGTGCCTTTTATGTGCCCCTTTTTATAAGTACTTGTGCCTTTTATGTGCCCCTTTTTAAATGTACTTGTGCTTTTTATTTGCGCCTTTTATGTGCCCATTTTTAAATGTACGTGTGCCTTTTATTTGCCCCTTTTTAAATGTACTTGTGCCTTTTATTTGTGCCTTTTATGTGCCCCTTTTTAAATGTACTTGCGCCTTTTAAGTGCCCCTATTTCAATGTACTTGCACCTTTTATGTGCCTCTTTTTAAATGTACTTGCGCATTTTATGTGTCCCTTTTTAAATGTACTTACGCCTTTTATGTGCCCCTTTTTAAATGTACTAGTGCCTTTTATGTGCCCCTTTTTAAATGTACTTGTGCCTTTTGTGTGCCCCTTTTTAAATATACTTGTGCATTTTATGTGCCCCTTTTTAAATGTACTTGTGCCTTTTATGTGCCCCTTTTTAAATGTACTTGCGCATTTTATGTGCCACTTTTTAAATGTACTTGTGCATTTTATGTGCCCCTTTTTAAATGTACTTGCGCCTTTTATGTGCCCCTTTTTAAATGTACTTGTGCCTTTTATGTGCCCCTTTTTAAATGTACTTGTGCCTTTTATGTGCCCCTTTTTAAATGTACTTGTGCCTTTTATGTGCCCCTTTTTAAATGTAATTGGGTTTTTTTATTTGTGCCTTTTATGTGCCCCTTTTTAAATGTACTTGTGTCTTTTATTTGCGCCTTTTATGTCCCCCTTTTTAAATGTACCTGTGCCTTTTATGTGCCCCTTTTTTTAATGTACTTGCGCCTTTTATGTGGCCCTTTTTAAATGTACTTGTGCATTTTATGTGCCCCTTTTTAAATGTACTTGTGCATTTTATGTGCCCCTTTTTAAATGTACTTGTGCCTTTTATGTGCCCTTTTTTAAATGTACTTGCGCCTTTTATGTGCCCCTTTTTAAATGTACTTGTGCCTTTTATGTGGCCCTTTTTAAATGTACTTGTGCCTTTTATGTGCAACTTTTTAAATGTACTTGTGCATTTTATGTGCCCCTTTTTAAATGTACTTGTGCATTTTATGTGCCCCTTTTTAAATGTACTTGTGCCTTTTATGTGGCCCTTTTTAAATGTACTTGTGCCTTTTATGTGGCACTTTTTAAATGTACTTGTGCCTTTTATGTGCAACTTTTTAAATGTACTTGTGCCTTTTATGTGGCCCTTTTTAAATGTACTTGTGCCGTTTATGTGCTCCTTTTTAAATGTACTTGTGCCTTTTATGTGCCCCTTTTTATATGTACTTGTGCCTTTTATGTGCCCCTTTTTAAATGTACTTGTGCCTTTTATGTTCCCCTTCCCCTTTTAAATGTACTTGTGCCTTTTATGTGCCCCTTTTTAAATGTACTTGTGCCTTTTATGTGCCCCTTTTTAAATGTACTTGTGCATTTTATGTGCCCCTTTTTAAATGTACTTGTGCCTTTTATGTGCCCCTTTTTAAATGTACTTGCGCTTTTTATGTGCCACTTTTTAAATGTACTTGTGCATTTTATGTGCCCCTTTTTAAATGTACTTGCGCCTTTTATGTGCCCCTTTTTAAATGTACTTGTGCCTTTTATGTGGCCCTTTTTAAATGTACTTGTGCCTTTTATGTGCAACTTTTTAAATGTACTTGTGCCTTTTATGTGGCCCTTTTTAAATGTACTTGTGCCGTTTATGTTCTCCTTTTTAAATGTACTTGTGCCTTTTATGTGCCCCTTTTTAAATGTACTTGTGCCTTTTATGTGCCCCTTTTTAAATGTACTTGTGCCTTTTATGTGCCCCTTTTTAAATGTACTTGTGCCTTTTATGTGGCCCTTTTTAAATGTACCTGTGCCTTTTATGTGCAACTTTTTAAATGTACTTGTGCCTTTTATGTGGCCCTTTTTAAATGTACTTGTGCCGTTTATGTTCTCCTTTTTAAATGTACTTGTGCCTTTTATGTGCCCCTTTTTAAATGTACTTGTGCATTTTATGTGCCCCTTTTTAAATGTACTTGTGCCTTTTATGTGCCCCTTTTTAAATGTACTTGCGCTTTTTATGTGCCACTTTTTAAATGTACTTGTGCATTTTATGTGCCCCTTTTTAAATGTACTTGCGCCTTTTATGTGCCCCTTTTTAAATGTACTTGTGCCTTTTATGTGGCCCTTTTTAAAGGTACTTGTGCCTTTTATGTGCAACTTTTTAAATGTACTTGTGCCTTTTATGTGGCCCTTTTTAAATGTACTTGTGCCTTTTATGTGGCTCTTTTTAAATGTACTTGTGCCTTTTATGTGCCCCTTTTTAAATGTACTTGTGCCTTTTATGTGCCCCTTTTCAAATGTACTTGTGTTTTTTATTTGCTCCTTTTATGTGCCCCTTTTTAAATGTACTTGTGTCTTTTATTTGCGCCTTTTATGTGCCCCTTTTTAAATGTACCTTTGCCTTTTATGTGCCCCTTTTTTTAATGTACTTGCGCCTTTTATGTGGCCCTTTTTAAATGTACTTGTGCATTTTGTGCCCCTTTTTAAATGTACTTGTGCATTTTATGTGCCCCTTTTTAAATGTACTTGTGCCTTTTATGTGCCCTTTTTTAAATGTACTTGCGCCTTTTATGTGCCCCTTTTTAAATGTACTTGTGCCTTTTATGTGGCCCTTTTTAAATGTACTTGTGCCTTTTATGTGCAACTTTTTAAATGTACTTGTGCCTTTTATGTGGCACTTTTTAAATGTACTTGTGCCGTTTATGTGCTCCTTTTTAAATGTACTTGTGCCTTTTATGTGCCCCTTTTTATATGTACTTGTGCCTTTTATGTGCCCCTTTTTAAATGTACTTGTGCCTTTTATGTTCCCCTTCCCCTTTTAAATGTACTTGTGCCTTTTATGTGCCCCTTTTGAAATGTACTTGTGCCTTTTATGTGCCCCTTTTTAAAAGTACTTGTGCCTTTTATGTGCCCCTTTTTAAATGTACTTGTGCTTTTTATTTGCGCCTTTTATGTGCCCATTTTTAAATGTACGTGTGCCTTTTATTTGCCCCTTTTTAAATGTACTTGTGCCTTTTATTTGTGCCTTTTATGTGCCCCTTTTTAAATGTACTTGCGCCTTTTAAGTGCCCCTATTTCAATGTACTTGCACCTTTTATGTGCCTCTTTTTAAATGTACTTGCGCATTTTATGTGTCCCTTTTTAAATGTACTTACGCCTTTTATGTGCCCCTTTTTAAATGTACTAGTGCCTTTTATGTGCCCCTTTTTAAATGTACTTGTGCCTTTTATGTGCCCCTTTTTAAATGTACTTGTGCCTTTTATGTGCCCCTTTTTAAATGTAATTGGGTTTTTTTATTTGTGCCTTTTATGTGCCCCTTTTTAAATGTACTTGTGTCTTTTATTTGCGCCTTTTATGTCCCCCTTTTTAAATGTACCTGTGCCTTTTATGTGCCCCTTTTTTTAATGTACTTGCGCCTTTTATGTGGCCCTTTTTAAATGTACTTGTGCATTTTATGTGCCCCTTTTTAAATGTACTTGTGCATTTTATGTGCCCCTTTTTAAATGTACTTGTGCCTTTTATGTGCCCTTTTTTAAATGTACTTGCGCCTTTTATGTGCCCCTTTTTAAATGTACTTGTGCCTTTTATGTGGCCCTTTTTAAATGTACTTGTGCCTTTTATGTGCAACTTTTTAAATGTACTTGTGCATTTTATGTGCCCCTTTTTAAATGTACTTGTGCATTTTATGTGCCCCTTTTTAAATGTACTTGTGCCTTTTATGTGGCCCTTTTTAAATGTACTTGTGCCTTTTATGTGGCCCTTTTTAAATGTACTTGTGCCTTTTATGTGCAACTTTTTAAATGTACTTGTGCCTTTTATGTGGCCCTTTTTAAATGTACTTGTGCCGTTTATGTGCTCCTTTTTAAATGTACTTGTGCCTTTTATGTGCCCCTTTTTATATGTACTTGTGCCTTTTATGTGCCCCTTTTTAAATGTACTTGTGCCTTTTATGTTCCCCTTCCCCTTTTAAATGTACTTGTGCCTTTTATGTGCCCCTTTTTAAATGTACTTGTGCCTTTTATGTGCCCCTTTTTAAATGTACTTGTGCATTTTATGTGCCCCTTTTTAAATGTACTTGTGCCTTTTATGTGCCCCTTTTTAAATGTACTTGCGCTTTTTATGTGCCACTTTTTAAATGTACTTGTGCATTTTATGTGCCCCTTTTTAAATGTACTTGCGCCTTTTATGTGCCCCTTTTTAAATGTACTTGTGCCTTTTATGTGGCCCTTTTTAAATGTACTTGTGCCTTTTATGTGCAACTTTTTAAATGTACTTGTGCCTTTTATGTGCCCCTTTTTAAATGTACTTGTGCCGTTTATGTTCTCCTTTTTAAATGTACTTGTGCCTTTTATGTGCCCCTTTTTAAATGTACTTGTGCCTTTTATGTGCCCCTTTTTAAATGTACTTGTGCCTTTTATGTGCCCCTTTTTAAATGTACTTGTGCCTTTTATGTGCCCCTTTTTAAATGTACCTGTGCCTTTTATGTGCCCCTTTTTTTAATGTACTTGCGCCTTTTATGTGGCCCTTTTTAAATGTACTTGTGCATTTTATGTGCCCCTTTTTAAATGTACTTGTGCATTTTATGTGCCCCTTTTTAAATGTACTTGTGCCTTTTATGTGCCCTTTTTTAAATGTACTTGCGCCTTTTATGTGCCCCTTTTTAAATGTACTTGTGCCTTTTATGTGGCCCTTTTTAAATGTACTTGTGCCTTTTATGTGCAACTTTTTAAATGTACTTGTGCATTTTATGTGCCCCTTTTTAAATGTACTTGTGCCTTTTATGTGCCCCTTTTTAAATGTACTTGTGCCTTTTATGTGCCCCTTTTTAAATGTACTTGTGCCTTTTATGTGCCCCTTTTTAAATGTACCTGTGCCTTTTATGTGCCCCTTTTTTTAATGTACTTGCGCCTTTTATGTGGCCCTTTTTAAATGTACTTGTGCATTTTATGTGCCCCTTTTTAAATGTACTTGTGCATTTTATGTGCCCCTTTTTAAATGTACTTGTGCCTTTTATGTGCCCTTTTTTAAATGTACTTGCGCCTTTTATGTGCCCCTTTTTAAATGTACTTGTGCCTTTTATGTGGCCCTTTTTAAATGTACTTGTGCCTTTTATGTGCAACTTTTTAAATGTACTTGTGCATTTTATGTGCCCCTTTTTAAATGTACTTGTGCATTTTATGTGCCCCTTTTTAAATGTACTTGTGCCTTTTATGTGCCCCTTTTTAAATGTACTTGTGCCTTTTATGTGGCCCTTTTTAAATGTACTTGTGCCTTTTATGTGCAACTTTTTAAATGTACTTGTGCCTTTTATGTGGCCCTTTTTAAATGTACTTGTGCCGTTTATGTGCTCCTTTTTAAATGTACTTGTGCCTTTTATGTGCCCCTTTTTATATGTACTTGTGCCTTTTATGTGCCCCTTTTTAAATGTACTTGTGCCTTTTATGTGCCCCTTTTTAAATGTACTTGTGCCTTTTATGTGCCCCTTTTTAAATGTACTTGTGCCTTTTATGTGCCCCTTTTTAAATGTACTTGTGCATTTTATGTGCCCCTTTTTAAATGTACTTGTGCCTTTTATGTGCCCCTTTTTAAATATACTTGCGCTTTTTATGTGCCACTTTTTAAATGTACTTGTGCATTTTATGTGCCCCTTTTTAAATGTACTTGCGCCTTTTATGTGCCCCTTTTTAAATGTACTTGTGCCTTTTATGTGGCCCTTTTTAAAGGTACTTGTGCCTTTTATGTGCAACTTTTTAAATGTACTTGTGCCTTTTATGTGGCCCTTTTTAAATGTACTTGTGCCTTTTATGTGCAACTTTTTAAATGTACTTGTGCATTTTATGTGCCCCTTTTTAAATGTACTTGTGCATTTTATGTGCCCCTTTTTAAATGTACTTGTGCCTTTTATGTGCCCTTTTTTAAATGTACTTGCGCCTTTTATGTGCCCCTTTTTAAATGTACTTGTGCCTTTTATGTGGCCCTTTTTAAATGTACTTTTGCCCCTTTATGTGCCCCTTTTTAAATGTACTTGTGCATTTTATGTGCCCCTTTTTAAATGTACTTGTGCCTTTTATGTGCCCTTTTTTAAATGTACTTGCGCCTTTTATGTGCCCCTTTTTAAAAATGTACTTGTGCCTTTTATGTGCCCCTTTTTAAATGTACTTTTGCCCCTTTATGTGCCCCTTTTCAAATGTACTTGTGTCTTTTATTTGCGCCTTTTATGTGTGGGGAGCAAAGGGCTTACTGTGCACTGTGAAATAACAGCAGAATAATTTTAAATCATGCCAGAATTTTTCTTTGTCTCCCTGCTTCCACCCTTCTTCTTTTTCAGGATGGATTTGTCGCTGGAGAGGCTTCTAGCAGGGATTTGTGATGCTGCAAGGAGGAAGGGATCCGGATGGGCAATGGAGCAGCTTGGACATCTGGTTCCTGGAGAAGTTTCTGCTTCAAGACCGGTGAGGAGGACCCGCCCGCCGCAGAGGCTCAGCCCTGGATCGCCTGCACGTGGACGACAGACAGCTGAGGAGAGGACATCGAGAGGAGCGCCACGTGGTCGGCCTGGTGATCGGGAGAAGGCCTCCGGAAACGCTGCAGGAGTGACGGGCCGCCGGAAAGGGAAAGTATCCAGCGCGATACCTGAGGCCGCAGGGGACCAAGCCCCAGGACAGAAGAGGAGTGGAGCTGCCGTCGCGGAGATCGGAGGACTGAGGCCTAGTGGACGGAGCGAGGAGGCGGAGTATCGGAGGCCGTCGGGCCTCAACCAGGTGACAGGGGAGCGGGTCCGGGGTCAGGCCATGTGGAGGGACGGGAAGGCCCTTCAGCTAGCGCTACAGACAGCGGGGAACAGAGAAGGCCCCAACCACGTGGAGCGCAGGACAAGGCATGGAGTGGGGGTACAGCAGGCCACGTGGAGAGACGGGGAAGATTCCAGGCAGTGGGGGAAGGTCAGCAAGGATCGATGCAGGCCCCGATCAGAGGACATCACGTGGAGTAGGAGGTGATGCAGGCCCTAAACGCATATTGTGAAAAATGGTGAGCGGGGGAGGAGCGCGATGCCCAGGGGATGCTACAGTGATACCAGGCAAAATGATTCGCAGGCAGGCCCAGGAGGATGCGAGAGGATGGTCACAGGATTGGAAACAACGCATGATCAGAGGGGAGAAGGAGAAACTGACAACACGTGGGATGTTTAAAATGTGTCATGGGTGTTACAGGAGTTCAGGAGATCCATGGAAATGGGCCGGGCCTCAGGGGACCAAGCCCTGGGCGGAAGATCGGAAGGAGGCCTGTCCGATGCAGGTTGGAGTAGTGATGGAGCAGAGGCTGCAGAGGCCATGAAGGAAGCTGAAAAGGGGCCTACCATGCAGGCCGGCGAGGAGGAGGAAGCCATACCGGGTGGTTCTGCAGGAGTGAGAAGAGCTGTGGCACGTCCAGGTCGTGATCGTGGGCAACCGGCCCCAGGACCAAAGAGGCCTAGGATATCCGGAATGGTGACACAAAGGCGAGTAACTAGAGACATTCCCCCAACCCCAGTCAGACGGAGGGCTTCCCCGGGGGATGGGGCCACCGGGGGGAAAAAAGGGGTTTCTCCCAGACTCAGGTCCCGGGACAGGAGTGGTAGGAGGGGAGGGGATAGATGTAGGTCCCCTAGGGGTAGGGTCTGTTATTCCCATAGAGCCAGTCCAGGGAGGGGTAGTCGGCGTCACGCCCGAGGTAGCAGGGAGTCTGGTAGTGGTAGCAGCGTAGATAGGGCCAGGTCCCCGCCCAGATCTGGCAGGGGTCCTGGCATGGGCCATTCCCGTAGCGGTCATTGCCCTCGCTCTCGCAGTCCTTCAGTGTCAGGTTCTTCTTCCAGGGAGCGTAGCGGGGGTTCTATGGCCTATCACACATATCATGCCCAACACCACAGTATTCGTTCCCGCTCCGGGGGAGGTCTGGTCAGCATAGGGATTCTAAGGGTCAGAGGGTAGAGGATTCTCCACAACAGGTCAGGTATAGGGACAGGGTAGTACGTACTCCGACTGCACTCCCCGAATCTGTGTCCCATTCCAGGCGATCCGACGACGGTGATGGGAGATCCACTACCCAAGGAACGAGCGGGACAACAGCTGGTGGAGCGGTTCCCGAAAAGGACACTTCTGGGAGTTCTGATCCGAAGTCAAGAACGGCTGGAGGAACTACCGGTGAGAGTTTTGATCCATTACACGCGACCCACAAGGGCCACGATGGGGCCACTGGGGATGGAAGCTTAATGGCTGGGTTGCAGGCCTTTTTAAACTCCTGGGCAGGGGGCCAGAAAAAGGCAGATCCGCCGTCAGCGGCAGCAGCATGGGTGGCATCTAGCACAGGAGCTGAAGGGGGTGACGCTGGGGAGGCGGTAGGAACCGTGGCAGATGAAGTGATAGGAAAGGAAGGCGTGGACGAACTGAGGGAAGGGGTACCGGATGCGGCGGTATACAACTCTTACCTGTCATATGCCGGCCCATTGGTGGCACATTTGAAGCTAGAGACAAGGGAAAAGATTTGGAGAGGGGAATACCTGGAACTGTTCTCTTTACTTCCCCTGGAGGAGTCCGTGGACTTGAAAGAGGATGTAAAGAAGGAGGATAGGGTAAAAAAGGAAGAAGAGGAGAGGAAAAAACGATACAGGAAGCTTCCCAAAACCTTCGGGAATTGGTTAAGAGCTTTCTGTATTCTGGGGAGCGTTGTGGGCCAGAAGGCGCCTGAGAAATGTTCGGCTCTGTTTTCCTATCTGGACGAGATCTGGGATGCGTACAGGGTGTACGGGGGATTGGCGTGGTGGCGTTATGACGAGCAGTTTCGTCAACGCCTTGCCGCCAATCCGACAATGAGATGGGATTAAATGGATATCACACTCTGGCTGAAATTAATGCTGGCTCAGAAATCGTCCCCCTTTCAAGGGGGGGGGGGGGGCGGCGCGGGAACAACAAGTTCTTCGCCGGCCTCTGGGAAAAAAGGCTGCTGCTGGCTGTTTAACGACAGCCCGTCCAAATGGGGCAGTTCGTGCCGTTTCAAGCACGAATGCACCGGATGTGGAGTCAACCACAGCTACACAAAGTGCTTTAAAGTCAGGGGGAGCAGCCGGTGCCGTGGGATCAAAAGGGGAGCTCTCCAGTGAACAAAAGCTCAATGCTGCCGTGGCTAAAGCTTTACGGTAAACGGGAGGACGCATTTGTTACAAAACTGTTATTTACCCTGGAATTGTTTGATTTTTAGTTATGTTTATATTTAAAGTATGCTGATTCTGAAAATGTATGTTTTATGTGAATGTGATGCATATTTTGAAAGTTATTAATATTGTATAGAACCTGTATATTTTAGCTTGGAGATAATTGAGCTGATACAAAGGTTAACTCAATTATCTCCCAAGCAGAGGAATGTACTGTAATTACTAGGATCCAAGTCTTTGTCCTTTTCACTGAGCTTTCCCCAGGTTAAAATTGGATCCTATCTTTAATCCCTGTTATTGTCACCTTTCCCATTGTCTTATGTAAGTCATTTAGTTTCCTGTGTGTATCTGAGCTGGGCACCTTTGTATCCTGAAAGGTGTGAGGCATGATTTCCCTTTGTATGTCCTTAGGTTAAATTATAATCCTGTTATAGTTCATTTGTCTAATCTGGTTTGTCAAGATGTTCAACTGTATATATTCTGTGTTTCTAAATCATTAAACAGTTCTGGTCAGTTCTTGTTTGACCTTCAAATCGCAGCCTTGACTCGTTTTGTGGGGAAAGAGTATCCTAGCTGTAAAATAGCTAGTAGGATTGATCTACACTGACAAGATCCATCTGGATATCGAAACAAAGTGGCTTCTCTCTCTAAACTGGGATCCAGACTTTCTAGCGGTCCAGCTTCCAGCTAGCCTGGGAGTAACCGTAACATTTGGTGGCAGCGGCGGGATTGTCCTGGAATTCCTAGGAGAGATACTGAACGGATGGAGAGCGCTTACGACAAATTGAAACGTACGACCCTAAAGGATTTACTCGAAACCAGAGGGGGGCACGCCAGCACCATCGGCAGAAGGTATGGCTCGAGGGACGATCTACCGAGGGTTTAAGAGACACGGGGGCTACCATTACACTGGTCCAGAGCCATTTGGTGCCGGAGGACAAGCGATCAGGACAGACTGTGGCCGTTAGAGTGGCGGGGGGGGATGTGTACAAAATTCCGACCGCTAAAATATATCTTGACTGGGGAGCAGGAAGAGGGACCGTGAACGTGGGCATAATGGATAATTTACCTGCCGAAGTACTACTGGGCAACGATTTGGGCCCCATGACTTCCGCCTATGCTCCAGTATACAACAATGAGGCGAATCCAGTGACCACTCGAGCCCAAGCCCGAACGGGGCGAGAACTCTCACCAGTGCGGGAGACACCGGTAAGACCTATCCCGACCTTGACTGACCCTTTAGGTCCAATACCCTGGGACACCCCCGATGCTTTCGAGACAGAGTCTAAGACTGACCCGACCTTACGAAAGTACCGTGAACGAGCAGAGAACGGAATGGGCGGGTCAGATAACGAAACCTTTTTATGGGAAAAAGGAAAGCTATATCGCTTGACAGAGAAAAGGGGGCAGCCTAGACGATAGCTGGTAGTACCCCACAAATATCGTCGAGAAATACTCAAGATAGGACATGACATCCCATTGGCCGGTCACCTAGCAGTAACCCGCACACTACACCGCATTACTCACACGTTCTTTTGGCCAGGGGTACACGCTGATGTCAGAACTTATTGTAATACGTGCGATGTGTGTCAGCGAGTAGGGCGGAGGGGCGATCACCCTAAAGCCCATCTACTAAATATGCCCATTGTAGATGAACCCTTCAGCAGGGTTGCCATTGACCTAGTGGCAGTACCCAGAAGCCGTCGCCCTATCCAACATCCAAGCGGATACAGTAGCGAACGCGCTGGTTCAAGTGTTCTCTCGGGTAGGATTTCCGAAAGAAATCCTGTCCGACCGAGGCACCCAATTTACTGCCGAATTGACTCAGCAGCTCTGGCAGGTTTGCAAGATTAAGTCTCTCTTGAGCTCTCCATACCACCCCCAGACGAACGGGCTCTGTGAGAGGTTCAATGGGACCCTCAAACAAATGCTCAAAACGTTTACTCAAGAGTACAGAGACTGGGAACAGTTTCCTGGGCCTGGAAATAGACGCGGTGCAAGGGGTTTGCAGGTTACCAATAGAGAAACTGGTGGTCATGAGGCGGGTGTTATCCGAGGTTATGCAAGCCAAGAAGGTCACCCTTCGGCAGCTTCAATCGGTTATCGGGAGGCTTAATTTTGCGTGTAGGATTATCCCGGCGGGTAGGGTATTCCTTCGATCACTGTCCAGAGTCACGGTGGGGATACGGGAAGGTCATCATTTCCTACGGGTTTCAAGGGCTATGAAGGCAGATTTAGTGGTCTGGAGCGTTTTCCTAGAAAAATTCAACGGCCAGGCCTTCTTTCAAAAGCCAGCGGTCTCGGCACCTGACCTGGAGCTATACACTGATGCTTCAGGGAGTGTAGGCTTCGGGGCATATTACGGGGGAAAGTGGAGTGCTGCTGCATGGCCAGAGGCTTGGAAATCATCGCCGCTGATGCGCAACTTGGCCTTCTTGGAGTTTTTCTCGTTGGTAGTAGCGCTAGCACTATGGGGGTGGTCGATGAAAGATAGAAGGGTAATATTCTACTCGGATAACCTGGCAGTAGTTTATTCAGTCAATAAGATTTCGGCATCCTCCCCTGCGGTGGTTAAGCTTTTGAGATACTTTGTATTACTGTGCATGGAGCTCAACATATCGTTTAGAGCTAAGCATGTTCCGGGTTATCAGAACGTCATCGCGGACTCTCTTTCTCGCCTACAGTGGGACAGGTTCAGGCAGGTGGCTCCAGGGGCAGAGGCCGTGGGTCACCCATGCCCGGAGATAGTGTGGAGGCTCGGGACTGAGTGTTGCAGGGATGGGTGAAATCCTCATTGGCTCCCACCACGTGGACGGCTTACAATCGAGTATGGCGGGAGTGGGACGAGCTGGCAAAGTGGGCAGGGGGTGATTTGTCGGAAGCAAATCGCCTTGATATACTGTTTTGGTTTATGTTCAGGTTAGCTTCACAAAGAGCTTCCCCCGCTCAGTTGAACGCAAAGTTGGCCGCACTGGCTTTTATGTTTAAGCTACGAGGGTATGCAGATATCTCAAAGCACTTTGTGATTCGGCAAGCAATGAAAGGTCTAAAACGGGGCCGGTCGGTTCAGGACCACCGGCGCCCAGTATCCATGGGGACGTTAAGTGAGGTTGTCAGGGTGCTGGGTGATATTTGCACCTCGGAATTTGAGACAGTGCTGTTCAGGGCGGCCTTTTCACTAGCGTTTTTTGGGGGCTTTCAGGATTTCCGAACTGGTTAGTGGCTCACGACAGGGCACAGGGGGCCTTCGGTTTGGTGACGTTTCCTGTAATGAGGACCAGGTTATAGTGTTAGTACGCTCTTCCAAAACTGACCAGTTAGGTCGGGGAGCAAGGGTTGTGTTATACGGGGTGCCAGGTAGTTTGGCTTGCCCGGTGGCATGTGTACAAAGTTATTTGGCAGTCAGACCCCATAGGGGGGTCCCTCTCCTGGTACATAGGAATGGGATGTCACTTTCTAGATTTCAATTTCTGAAGGTTTTCCGGTTGGCATTGGTCAGGCTAGGTCTGCCTGAAAAAGAGTTCGGCACTCACTCGTTTAGGATAGGGGCGGCCACGGAGGCAGCGCGTTTAGGTCTGGGGGATGAAGTGGTGAAACGCATAGGGAGATGGGAGTCTAATCGGTTTAGGACCTATGTAAGGCCTCACAGGATGTTGTGAAAAGGGATAGCTATGGTTGCAATGCATTAGTCCCTCCTTCCCACTACACTCCTTGTTGTTTTAGGGTCCGGCTACGTGGTGTGGATCATTGGCCACTCCTACGTTTTCTGGGCTAGACGGAGGGCCGCAGTTAGGCCATCGGGCCTATGGCTGGGCTTTCCTGACGAATTGCTTCAGGTGAAGTGGTTCGGGGCCCGGGGTATGCGCTGGGCGGGGGTCTTGCTCATGTTGCTGTGCTTCATTGACCGGGGAGAACGGCCTAATATTGTGGTAATCCATGCCGGGGGGGAACGATCCGGGGCTGGTGCCGCAGAGGGAATTGGTCAAAATAATGCAAAATGACATTACCCACATTCTAGCATTGGTACCCGGGGTTAAAATTGTTTGGTCAGAAATGGTGTCAAGAGACCAATGGCGGTATGCACGGGATTTCATGTCAATGGAGCGCAGCAGGGGAAAGATTAACAAACTGATGTCTATCTTTGTGCGTAAACAAAAAGCGGTGGTGGTCAGACACCGCAATCTGGAAGGGGATCGTACAGGCTTGGTAGCCAAAGATGGGGTACACTTGTCCGACCTAGGTTGGGATGTGTTTTTACTTGGTATTCAAGAAGGGGTGGAAAGGGCGTTATTTCTGCTGGGTGGGGTAGCCTTTCTGTAGTGAGGAATCACTCAGAAGGGCCTTGGCGGTTACTTGCTCCTTAGGGGGGTCTATGGCTGGAATATTGGGAGTCAGCCATAGTTCGAATGGAGATGAGAGAGGTCCGGAGCCCAAGCTGGGGGCTCCTAGCCTGATGGTGGGCTGGGCATAAGGTCTGCCCGGCAGTGGATTCAATGGACTTGGGACCCCTGGGGAGCAAGTTGGTTCAGGACATGTTTACTGGGTTATGTTAACTATGTTAATAAAGTTAAGGTTAATTATGTTAATTATGTGGTTCATGTCATTTATGACATATGTGTGAACATGTGGATTTGTCATTGTCTAATTTTATATTTATACTGTATTTATTGTAATGTTTATTCTAAGGTTGGAGGCAATGACATATGTTATAAATAAAATGGCTGTGGCCTTTTCTACCCACTACGTCTGTGCCATGTGTTTATATTTTATGGTAAGATTCAGCCTGGCAGTCTAGGCTACAACTGTCATGTAAACATATTTTTGGACTCTGTAGGGTGACCTGCCTGTGTGAAGAGCATATTAGACACTATAATTGTTGAAGGATATTTACTAATGCAATGAGGGGTTTGTAATGGGGAATGTGGAATTTGCATAGGAGGCCACAGGTGATGTCATAAGCAGGACACTCCACAGACATTTAGAATACATTTTTCTCATAATTTAGGCATTTGCTTGCAATTCTGCTAACACAATTTATAGATCATTTTCTATTATTTTTTATTATCTCTGTTCACAGTATAAGCAGTGTGTAGGTGATCCGATTCCTTTAACCCCTTGCCGACATAGGACGTGCTAGGTCCGTCCTGTGTCGCAAGGCGTTAATGACACAGGACAGACCTAGTCCATCCTGCACCAAAACGAGCACTGAAAGCAATTTTTTTTCACTTTCAGTGCTCAAATGGTATTGCTAATATGCTGCCATGTGGAAGCATCGTGCAATACTAAAAAAATGCAGGCGACATTTTGATCGCTCCAGAGAGCAATTAAAATACTGGTTTTAAAGGCGCAGTGCCTTTAACGCTCAGTGGTAAAAACGAGCATAGGAAGCAAGTTTTAAGGCGTGAACCCTGTAAAACTGCTTGATGTTTAATAAAGTCTAAGGTCTTTTCAGGAATTAATATAAAGTACTTTCTTCTTCCTCAAAGAATGCCATTTTTTTGCACCACTTAGATAGGTAGCTATGCTAAGTTGAGAATGTACTGATTGTCTCAAAGAGGCTAGACCTATAACCATATAAGAATAAAAGTGTTCCCTCCGACCTTGATATCTTGGTTTGACACCATTGTGAGCTATTATGTACTGAGATTAAGAGTCACATTTTCTCAAATAAATATTAGGTCTGTTTACTGCACAATCACTCCTATTAGACTCAATACATATACAAGTAAGATGGCGGCAAACTCTTCATTCAGTATTCCTTTGGTATTGAAGGGAACGTTGTGGACCATGAAATGACCTTATGAAAGCTGTAAATAATTTTGTTCAATTTCTAGGGCCAAGTTTTCAGGCCCCTTATATTTGGGGTTGACAACTTTTCTTCAAAAGAATACCGACCTTGCTATTGCCTCCGTAGACCATTGGGCACAAGCCAAGTTTTTTTTACCGGCCTTCCAGTTAAATACTGACTGGATGGCAGTAGGTACCTAGACATTAGGTTTTGTTATCGCTAATCCTAGGAGTCTGGATTCTTAAAACCCCCTAGTGCTGGCTCCTAATTTTTTGGGATTGTTTTCCATCAAAACAATGAAACATTTCACTGGCTCCTTGTTCTGCTTAGCTCCTACAGTGTACAAATATTTGTCAGACCCAGGTTAAAAGCATGATATTCTAAACTCTAAACATTTTCTACACTATGGTGGAGCAAAAAGGAGCAAATAGTAGACAAAAATGTATCATTTTACCAATAAAAATACTTTTCTAGTTGAAAAGTAACATAATCCAATTTAACAAATTTTAGTTTAGTAATAGGTTAATATTTTAAATCTTGCTTTCCTTTGGTTTTGGATATGATTTGATGCATTTTGCAAATTCAAACTTGTAATCCACGTCCATACAGCTATAGTATCTCCTAAAACACAGTTTGAGACACACTGTCAGGGCCTTTACCAGGTCAGGTAGGAGTTTAAGTGCAGGGATAGTGGAGGTGTCTGGTTGCATGTTAAATATAGTGCAAAGGGAGAACAGATAAAGAAACAGAGCTAGGTATAGGAATAAAGACTGAAGGAGAGACAAGAGGGAATTTAGCAAAGAACTGTATAATAGGAAAAGGGTATGAGTAGGAACTGCAGTAAGAACAAGGAGCTATAGTAGGGACAGTAGACAAAGCAAAGGTAGGGGTGAGGCCTTAGGAAATGGTGAGGCCTGAGAAGGGTAACTAAGCAGGAACACCCTGGAGAGGGTGACTAAGCAGGAACACCCTGGAGAGGGTGACTGAGGAGGAACACCCTGGAGAGGGTGACTGAGGAGGAACACCCTGGAGAGGGTGACTGAGGAGGAACACCCTGGAGAGGGTGACTGAGGAGGAACACCCTGGAGAGGGTGACTAAGCAGGAACACCCTGGAGAGGGTGACTAAGCAGGAACACCCTGGAGAGGGTGACTAAGCAGGTACACCCTGGAGAGGGTGACTTAGCAGGTACACCCTGGAGAGGGTGACTAAGCAGGTACACCCTGGAGAGAGTGACTAAGCAGGTACACCCTGGAGAGGGTGACTAAGCAGGTACACCCTGGAGAGGGTGACTAAGCAGGAGCACCCTGGAGAGGGTGACTAAGCAGGAGCACCCTGGAGAGGGTGACTAAGCAGGTACACCCTGGAGAGGGTGACTAAGCAGGTACACCCTGGAGAGAGTGACTAAGCAGGTGCACCCTGGAGAGGGTGACTAAGCAGGAACACCCTGGAGAGGGTGACTAAGCAGGTACACCCTGGAGAGGGTGACTAAGCAGGTACACCCTGGAGAGGGTGACTAAGCAGGTACACCCTGGAGAGGGTGACTAAGCAGGTACACCCTGGAGAGGGTGACTAAGCAGGTACACCCTGGAGAGGGTGACTAAGCAGGAGCACCCTGGAGAGGGTGACTAAGCAGGTGCACCCTGGAGAGGGTGACTAAGCAGGAGCACCCTGGAGAGGGTGACTAAGCAGGAGCACCCTGGAGAGGGTGACTAAGCAGGAGCACCCTGGAGAGGGTGACTAAGCAGGAGCACCCTGGAGAGGGTGACTAAGCAGGAGCACCCTGGAGAGGGTGACTAAGCAGGAGCACCCTGGAGAGGGTGACTAAGCAGGAGCACCCTGGAGAGGGTGAGAAATGAGAAGGGTAGCTTAAAGGGAATAACTTAACTGAAGAGATCTTGATGTACTCAGAGGGTCTCAAGAGATGCTGAAAATCATCTACTGAGATGGTTGAGCCACTCAGGTTCAGATTCCCAGTTCCTGGACAAGGTCACAATAAAAATGGGCTTTAAGGAGAGTATAAGGAACAGAATCAGCAGCTCTCAGAAATCAGGCCTCCAACTTCAATGCAAAAGCACTGTTTGCCAGAAACTGCAGCTATTTAACCTGGGTGTGAGCAAAAGGTAACGAGCCCACCTGACACCAAACAGAGGGGAAGGAATACAAGCAAGTAAGGTAGGGAGACCTCTAGAGGAGGCAGGAGGAATATAAGCACAAAAATAATGACTTAAATGCATGAGTCAGAAGGTCAGTGTTGAACCCTGACACACACAAGATTTTTGTTTTCTGAGGGTCATTTTAATAAAGCAAACCTGAAACTAGTGTTGAGCGAACCCAAACCGCACTGTTCAGGTTGGTACTGAACATTACGGTTTTTGGACCCCTGACCCGAACACGGACATTCCACTGTATGTTCGTGTTGGAGTTCGGGGTTCGGCAGGGCCGGCGCCAACTGTAAGGCGACCTAGGCAATTGTTTTACAGACAATGGTAACACATAGCTCCCATAAGTATATAGTTAGTTCTCTGTACACCACCTGTCTAGTAAAACTTTTACTTTCAATAGTATTGATTTGGAGAGGACTTTCAGATCTACTGATTCTCCCCTGACCTCTTCCTTTGGCATATCTTGTGTCGGTGACTCCTTGACGGCCATCTCTACCTGGATGTCTGATCGATGCCTAAAAAGTAATTTCTCTAAAACCTAGCTGATAATCTTTAATCCCTCAAGTTTTTTCTTTGTACCTGACCCTACCACAGGGCTTGACAAATTTAATTTGATTCTAGGAGCCAGCAAAAAATTTTAGGAGCCAGACAATCACGCAAACATACACGCAATTCATAAACACACACACACACACCAACCCACGTCACATATACACCACACACACACCAACCCACGTCACGTATACACCACACACACACCAACCCACGTCACATATACACCACACACACACCAACCCACGTCACATATACACCACACACACACCAACCCACGACACATATACACCACACACACCAACCCATGACACATGTACACCACACACACACCAACCCACGACACATATACACCACAAACACACCAACCCACGTCACATATACACCACACACACACACCAACCCACGTCACATATACACCACACACACACCAACCCACGTCACATATACACCCCACACACACCAACCCGCTTCACATATACACCCCACACACACCAACCCACTTCACATATACACCACACACACCAACCCACTTCACATATACATACACACACCCACTTCACATATATACCACCCCCACACTTCACATATACACCCCCCACTCATACACACCCCTCCCCCCCACACATATACACCCCCCCCCCCACACATATACACCCCTCCCCACTTCACATATACAACTTACACATACACATATACACCTCACACATACACAGGTTTTTTTTTCCCCCCTTTCTTAACTTGTGAGTGCTGGGTGTCATCACGTGACAACCCAGCACTTAACTGAAAGAGCAATGAAGATCGGCTGCAGCACGAATGTTCCCCCTCCCTGCTGCCTTACCTCATTGCAGGAGAGGGGAAACATTCATGCTGCAGCCTTTCGGCTGAGTGCTGGGTTGTCACGTGATGACACCCAGCACCCACACGCGTTGCGCAAGGGGGCGGAGCTTGCTGTCTGTGCAATCAGCACAGACTTACCCCCTCGCGCTGAAAAAAACGGATAGCAGCGGCAAGGGAAACATTAGGGTAACGGCACCCGGGCGTCAGGCTCAATTTCCAGGTCGCCATGGCGCCCGGGGTTTGTCGAGCCCTGCCATTACTGTTGAAAACTCTACATTTGTATCTACTGAACGAGTCCAATTTCTTGAGGTTGTCTTTGACTCGACTCTCTCCTTTGTCCCATGTTGCCAAATTCTGTCTTTTGCATCCAAGAAACATTGCGGTAGAGTGGCTTCCAAAATCCTAGTGCACTCGGTTGTGATCTCTCATCTCGAGCACTGTAATACTCTCCGGACTTAATAAATATATATGTACCGGAAGTGTGTGTGTATATATATATATATATACACACACACACACACACACACACACACACACACACACACACACACACGTGTGTAAATAGATATATACACAATCCAGAATCCTGTGCACTCACATCAAACAAGTCACAAATTCACACAGGATGTTAAAAAGACTTTTCTAAAATAACAGAATTGGAGTTTTAGTGATATTGGTAAGCAACACATTTAAAGAGAAATAGCCCCCTATAAGTATTTAGTGTTAGGACCCACCTATATTGGAGTACTTTGAAGTAGTGGTGTGCTTAGCAATATATGGATATATAATGAGACTAAAACTCCAATTATGTTAGCTTAGTGTTTTTAACATGCTGTGTGAATTTGCGACTTGCTTGATGTGAGTGTGCCGGCTTCTGGATTGTGTACTACTTGGTGTTTAGCAGAACCCCATATGAGAAATGATAGTTCAGACGAGTACTTGCCATTCTGGATTTGTGTGTGTGTGTGTATATACATATATATGGCACACTATTCCTGGTATCTGAGTGGCACAATATTACTGGTATCTGAATGGCACAATATTCCTGGTATCTGACTGGAACAATATTACTGGGCTCTGAGTGGCACAATATTACTGGTATCTGAATGGCACAATATTACTGGTATCTGACTGGAACAATATTACTGGGCTCTGACTGGCACAATATTACTGGGCTCTGACTGGCACAATATTACTGGGCTCTGAATGGCACAATATTCCTGGTATCTGAATGGCACAATATTACTGGGCTCTGACTGGCACAATATTACTGGGCTCTGACTGGCACAATATTACTGGGCTCTGAATGGCACAGTATTACTGGTATCTGACTGGTACAATATTACTGGGCTCTGAATGGCACAATATTACTGGGCTCTGAATGGCATAATATTACAGGGCTCTGAGTGGCACAATATTCCTGGGCTCTGAATGGAACAATATTCCTGGTCTCTGAATGGCACAATATTACTGGTATTTGAATGGTACAATATTCCTGGTATCTGCATGGCACAATATTCCTGGTATCTGAATGGCACAATATTACTGGTATTTGAATGGTACAATATTCCTGGTATCTGAATGGCACAATATTACTGGTAGTTGAATGGCACAATATTACTGGTATCTGAATCGCACAATATTACTGGCACATGAATGGCACAGTAATACTGGCATCTAAATGGCACAATGGTATTGGCACCTGGCACAATAATACTGGCATTTTAATGGGCAAATTGTCTGTGGCTTATTAATGACAAAATGATACTGGCATATAATTGGGCAAATTGGCTGTTATAGAGAGAGAGAGATGTCTGTATGTATAGATATGTATTGTTTTATAATTGTACAATTGTCACCTCGTGGGGCTCTTTGTGTGTTGCATAATTAATGGCGGTCCCATATGTGCATAATTATGGGGCGCTTGTGTGTGGAATATTTATTGGGCCCCATGTGTGGCATAATTAAGGGACTCTTTTGTGTGGCATAATTATGGGGCACCTGTGTGTGTGTGGCATAATTATGGGGCACCTCTGTGTGTGGCATAATTATGGGGCACCTGTGTGTGTGGAATAATTAATTGGGCAGAGGTGAGGCATAAATAGTGGGACTCTGGTGTGGCATAATTTATGAGGCTCCTGTGCGTGGCATAGTTATGGGGCTCCTGTGTGTGGCATAGTTAATAGGCCATCTAACTGGCATTACTAAGGAATCTGTTTGGCATTGTATTGGAGGAAATCCAGGGGGGTGACACCATGAGTTTCTGCACCTGGTGACACCAACCCCAGTGACAGCCCTGCAGTAGACCAGTACAAAATTGCCTTGAGAACAAAATTAAATTTGTGGAAGCAAACACATTTCTGGCATTTTTTTTAAAGAAATTGTGTCAATCCCAGAAGGGCAAGATAAGTGGTAAGTTATAACTTTATATGAAAACAAAATAATGGACAGCATAACCCCAAATCTGCATATTTAATATGCATGTATACACAATACAAAAGAACATTTCACCACCCCAAATTTACAAATCTATTTTAATTTTTTTAAAGCATTGTTTAAGTAAAAATGTTGGAGATTTGGGGCCAGATTTATGAAAGCAAAACAGGTGCTATTTTTTTGAAACAGTGTTAAATTTGGAACAAACCACCATAGTTTTCCATTGGTTTTTATGGATACTACTACTATTTGAGCACATTTCCATGAAATGATACCTATTTTGTCTTGGTAAACATGGTCCTTTGTATGGACAGTCCTATTGTGAGCTCTACAGCAGCATTAAAAACATGATTTTCTCATAATTTATGCATTTCTTTGTAATTCTAGTAACACAATGTATAGATCATTTTCAGTATTTGTGTATACTTTACATTGACAGTATAAGCAGTGTTTAGGTGATCCAGTCCCTTTAATCCTGCCCATAACCACACACTCCTCCTAGTGTTGCCACATTTTCTACAAAAAAATACTGGTCTTGCTGGTGTCCCCATAGACTTAACATTAGCATTAATCCATTTTTTTACAGTCCTGCTGGTAAAATACCGGCTGGGTGGCATCCCTACCTCCTCCACACCTCCAAAAACAAAAGTGTCCTCACGAAATGTTGTGAGTTATGGGTTTTCCAGTATTTCCACTAAATCACATACTGCAGGCCATTGAAGGGGGTTAATGTGTCCAGGGTGTTATGTATGAAACTATAACTGTGATGTATCCAGTGATGTCATAAACACACTCCTTTGAACTTAATGTTGTATGCCCAGTCTGTGCCATATTTGGATACAACTTTGTGCTGAGGGAGAAGCTTGTATGATTTGCCACTGACAGGTATTTACAGAGCTTTTTTTGTTTAAACTTTGTGTATAGTTGGGAATGGGGCAAGGGGAGGAATCATGGTAGGGTAAATAATAAAAATGAGAGTGGTAGGGAAGGCGGTAAAACCGGGTAATAACAATTTGCAGTGTTGGTGCATAGTTTTACATGACAAAAACAGAATATTGAACTGTATCATTGAATAAATAGAAAAATGTATGGATGATAATGCTTATGTGGCAAGGGTCGTACATCCCTGACTCATTAAAAATTCGGTCCACGGGAACCAGCATCTTTTCCGGTCATTGCTTCGTCCAAGGTTGGTGTGCAGGAGGTCCTCTACAGCTTGGATGTCTGCCACCGCAGAAAGCCAGTCCTGGAACAGCAGACTACGTGATTGCTTCCATAAAGTAGGTATCAGGGCTTTTGCTGCACTCAACAATTTAGCTGTAAGGGATGTCTTATATAAATCTATGGGATGTGAATTGTGATGTATTAGATATGTGAGTGGTGAGTAAGGGATTGGCACGTCCGAGTGTTTATCTATAACTGACCAGATACACAGCCAGAAATTCTGGATCATAGGACGGGTCCACCATATATGTATAAACGTGCCCCTTTCAAGTTTGCACCTCTAGCATCTGTCTGATGCACTAGGATAGATTTTGTGTAGTGTTGTGGGTGCATAGTACCATCTTGTCAACATTTTGAATGCATTCTCCTGAATCCTCACAAATGGAGAGCATTTGTTTGTGAAGATAATGATTTTCTGCCATTGATCATCTGTGAAGGTAAGATTAAAGTCTTTCTTCCAACTGTAAATAGAGTAGGGTTTTTTTGCGGGCAGTAAATTGGTCAGTTGGGATTGTATACTTGATATTAATTTTGTTGGTCTGAGCTTGACCAAGCATAGGTCCTCCATTGTCAATGCGACATTTGTTGGCGGGGGCTGAAGTAAACTGTGATATCAATGGTTTATCTCTGAGTGGAGCCAAGTGAGGCCGAAAGGGAACCACGTTTGCCTAAGTCCATTAGTGTCTTAAATGTGCCGTCATCATTGAGAAAATGTCCAAGTCTGGGGGATGGTGTATAGTCAGTAAAAAAATCTGTCAAAAGGTCTCCCTGTAATACCAGGGGGGAATAATGTGTTTTGAGAGAGAGTGATTAGGGGAGATGGGTTATTTAGGACCTCTTTCTACTGCATTTTTAATTAATCCTCTGTTTTTACGTTTTACTTTGGCATATGGTTTTTTTTTTTACTTGGGTGCATTTAATTAATACATTTTTCATGAACATTGATTAAAGGGACACTAAACATTTTTTTTTCACTTGTGTTTCTAATAGAGAAGCACAAGTGAAATGTCCGTTGTCCCTAGTATGAGGAGAGACTGGCGTGTACTTTTGATAGTACATGCCAGTTTATTCTCTGATCGACAGTCTGGTCGAGGACCGGCTCTCTGCTAGCGCAGAGAGAACCCCTAGTTTTTGCATGGAATCAGCAGGGGGCCCCAGCTCTGACTGGCTTTGTGCGTGCTGACGTTTGTGTCTGTGAAGTGCTGTGTCTCGCATGTGAAGCACAGCAGATAGTAAACCCCTACGTATCTATTAAGATACACGTCGGGTCTACTTTCAAATTGCAGAACATATTTTGTTTAACCAAGTTAGAATGTCCCTTTAAAGATAGACACAGGAAAAATAGAGGGAAGGGTAATCTGTTTTACATAGTAGGAATGGTTAATATTTATAATATATTAGAGCCAAATGCAAGGTACCAATAACATTATGTTCAGTATGTGAAATCTAGTGTTTCTCTAGTATTACGTTTAAAAACAAAAAAGAATTGTAGACACAATTTGTAATGCAGCAAGAGGGGGGAGGAAAAGTGCAGTTGGGGGAAGAGTGTCTGCTATGAGATTTAAGATGCTTTGTTTATATTGGGAGCAAAGTAGTGAATTATATCCACACAGTCCTAGTGTATCAGAGTAACCAGCACTATTGTAGAACCAGAATCTAGTAAAACCCAATATTACACCAGCCATCTAACTTTATGTATGGACAATGTCGTATTTATTTTCATACTAATTGTTGTAACCAAACAAAATAAAATGAACAGGTAAATTAGAATAACATTCCAGAAAACATTAAAACAACAAGATCTGCAATAACCCGTTGAAAGTAATATTTATTTGTAAAATGCACTGAACTGTATATAATATATTAGCAATTGATCGATATAGTAATCTTTCGAATACACTGCTTGACAAACTTAACTGAGTTTTCAGAGCCAGCAAAAAAATCTAGGAACCGGATAACAGCACATACACACAGTGCTGTATTTACCGCGAGGCATCCTAGGCGGATGCCTATGGCGGCAAATTTTGGGGGGCGGCAGCGCCCCCCAGCACTGGAAAAAAAAAAAAAAAATCCGGCCCTTTAAAAAAAAATAAAAAAAACCCCCACCGCGCTTGCAGGCAGAGACGGAGGTGAGAGGGGATCGGAAGATCCCCCCTCACCATCGCTCTGCCTGCCAGGCTGCACGGGGAGCCGAACAGGCAGCACAGAGAAACCTCCGTGCTGCCTGTTCGGCTCCCCGTGCAGTGTGCCTACACGGAAGTGCCGACAGTCACGTGACGGGCGCGCTGACGTCATACGCGCGCCCGGTCACGTGACCTGTCGGTACAATCGCCGGGAAGCCGAACAGGCAGCATGGAGGGACCATGCTGCCTGCCTGCCAGGGAAAGGTAAGTGCTGATGGGAGACTGTGTGTGTGTGTGTGTGTGTATGACTGAGTGTGATGGGAGTCAGAGTGTGTGTGATGGGAGACAGTGTGTATGACTGTGTGTGATGGGAGACAGTGTGTGTGACTGAGTGTGATGGGAATCAGAGTGTGTGTGATGGGAGACTGTGTGTGACTGAGTGTGATGGGAGTCAGAGTGTGTGTGATGGGAGACTGTGTGTGACTGAGTGTGATGGGAGTCAGAGTGTGTGTGATGGGAGACTGTGTGTGACTGAGTGTGATGGAAATCAGAGTGTGTGTGATGGGAGACAGTGTGTGTGACTGAGTGTGATGGGAGTCAGAGTGTGTGTGATGGGAGACAGTGTGTGTGACTGAGTGTGATGGGAGTCAGAGTGTGTGTGAAGGGAGACTGTGTGTGACTGAGTGTGATGGGAGTCAGAGTGTGTGTGATGGGAGACTGTGTGTGACTGAGTGTGATGGAAGTCAGAGTGTGTGACTGAGTGTGATGGGAGTGTGAGCTTGATGTGAGTCTGAATGATGGGGCATGTCTTAGGTGTGTAACGTGGGTGTGCAGCTTGGGTAGGGGGGTGCCCGGATTTTGTCTGCCTAGGGCAGCACAAAATCAAGATACACCACTGCATACACACAATCACATGCAGTCATATACAGACACACATACGTCACACACACACACATACAGTCAGTCAAATAGACATATACACTCATACATACATACATAGTCTGTCACAGACACACTCATACATACATAGTCTGTCACAGACACACTCTCATATATACAGTCTGTCACAGACACACTCTCATACATACAGTCTGTCACAGACACACTCTCATATATACAGTCTGTCACAGACACACTCTCATATATACAGTCTGTCACAGACACACACTTATACATACATACATACAGTCTGTCACAGACACACACATTCATACAGAATCTGTCACATACTTTCATACATGCATACACAGTCTGTCACATACACTCATACATACATACAGTCTGTCACATACACACATACAGTCTGCCACATACACTCATACAAGTGAGTGTTTTATTTTTAATCTTAACAAAAAATAAATAAATGTTAAAAAATGTAGATCACTATATTACCCCTCCCTGCTGCTATATCTCATTGCAGGTAAGGGGGGCATTACCGTTCCAGGTTCATCTGTTCCTCTTACAAAGGCACAGACCATCATTACTTATAGCCCTGCACTCTGCCATTATAACTTGGTGTGAGAGGGGGCGGAGCAGGAAGTAAGTGCAGCCGGTGCACACACTCTGCTCCCCCGGGCACCGCTGTTTATATTTTTTAATTGTTTCTAAATATGCCACCACGGTGCTCACGATACCCAGGCGTCAGGTCTGATTTCCTGGTCGCCATGGTGACCTGATCTAATAGGTCCTGTTCTAATATATCTATATAACATATATTTTAGCTATCTATCTATCTATAAAAAAAAATGTCAATTTGCATAAACAGCTTAATTTAAAAAGGGAGCCCTCTAGTTCACACACCTCCCCACTGAAGTGAAGATTACTCCACATGAACCAACGATTGTTTCGCCACCAGGTTCATCCAGGTCATCATGAAACAGATGCACGATACACACAGACATCCTCCGCTGCTGCCCGGCACTTCCGTCGGGACGGGCCCGGAAGGACCCGGCTTCATCATAGAAGTCCCAGCAGTCGTGCCGGGTGGCAGCGGAGGATGTCTGCGCGCATTGCACAGACATCCACCAGCTGTTAACGAGGAGGATCCACGTCCCCCGCAGCTCTGCGGGGGACCTGGATCCATGTCTTATAATCTGACCTTGATTTGAGGTCAGATTAAAAGACAAGGGGTCTTTTTCAGAGCATTTGCTCTTATATTCGAGCAAATATGGTAAGTAAAGGAGGTCCAGCTTCAACAATAGTATTGCCCTAATCCACTTGCTTTTTTTTTTTGCCGTTTTTAAAAAATAAATAAAAAGTAAAATAAAATGTGCGTGTTTCACGGTGTCCTCTTCCCTGCTGCTTTGCTTGATTGCAGAGGGAGGGGATCACTTCCATGTCATCTCAGTCTGCCAGGCACAGGTGGGTTGTCACGTGACACAGATGTCACGTATTTACCTGAACTCATACTTTGAAGCGCGATGCGTGAGGGGGCGGAGCTGGCAGTGTGTGCAAAACGGCACATGCTGCCTCCTCGCGCTGCGCTGTCCACATAAGGTGAGCGGGCGCCAGGTCTAATTTCCTGGTCGCCATGGCGAACTGGCGCCCGGGGTTTGTCGAGCCCTGCCCTACTGAATATGGTCGATTTGTGGGCTAAAATCAGCAATTTCCATATATTGTGGGCCTATTTTGGCCATATTCATATTGGGGAAATTGATTCTGCTGAAACTACCAAATTTTAGGCATTTCAATTTGCCAGTTAGTAACTGGCAAATTTAAGTAAAATATACATTGCTATCTTGAAACGAAGAAGATATGTTCCCTGGGACCAGTGAACGTAAGGTTCTTGATTTCTTTGGTTACAGTAAAACCACTAAAATCTGCAACCTGTTAATAAAAATCATCTAATTAATGGTCAATTCCTTTTAAACATTTTCTGTATCGTTAGCAATTTGTCTCCATTTATTTAGTCAAGGAAATGAGAAAATAAAAGTTACAAAACTATTTGATTCTAAAATGTTATGCTATGATTTGACTTTACTTGGATTTCAACACAAAACCCCTTATGTTCAAGGTAAGGGACCTAAGTGTCTGAACCACACATATTTGCTTCTCTTTTACATCTCTAATGTTCACATTTTAACAGTAAACCTTCAACCGAATTGCACAGTGGCCAATCTGTATGAGTCGCTGGATTAAGGCTCCAGTTTCTAGAGTGGCGTGGGTTCAAATCCCACTGCTGCCAGCTTTTACTTTCTGACATTCATTTCCATGTCTGTTTTTTTCATATGCAGTGTAAGCAGGGCCGGTGCAAGGATTTTTGTCTACACAGATGAAGGTGCATTTTGGTGCCCAGCTCCTATGACCTGCCACAATCCCCTGCCACGCCTCCCACACCACTAACCCTCCATACATGTTATATAAAAAGTCTAATGTATAGTGTGAAAAAAATACAACTGAATATTCAACTCCCATTCTTTAAATGTGTCCTCTATTTTATGAGTTAAACATACTAGTTATTGTTACAGGTAGGAAGTGGCTTGCAAGTGAATATGGGAAATGGAGTTTAAAGACACACACTACGCCACTTTCACACACTTACCCTAAGCCACCCTCATACACACTTTCACTATGACATCATTATATACACATACACTATGCCGTCCTCATATACACACAATTACAATATGCCGTCCTCATATATACACACTTACACTATGCCTTCCTCATATACACAAAATTACACTATGCCATGCTCATATACACACAATTACACTATGCCATCCTCATATACACACACTTACGCTATGACACTCGCATACACACACACACTATGCCATACTCATATACACACACTTACACTATTCCACCCTCATACACACACATACACTATGCCATACTCATATACACACACTTACACTATGCCACCCTCATACACACACTTACACTATGCCACCTTCATACACACTTACACTATGCCATTTTCATACACACACTTACACTATGCCACTCTCATAAACACACACTTACACTATGCCACCTTCATACACACTTACACTATGCCACTTTCATACACACACTTACACTTACACTATGCCACTCTCATAAACACACACTTACATTATGCCATCCTCATATACACACACTTACACTATGCCACTCTCATAAACACACACTTACATTATGCCATCCTCATATACACAAACTTACACTATTCCATCCTCATACTCATACACTTACTCTTTGCCAACCTCATATACACACATGCTCTATGCCACAAACACACTTACACTATGCCATCCTCATACATACACACACACCGGGCTGAATTAAAAGCAGTTTTTAATTTCAATAGTATTACAATGCCATATTACCTCAAGGACCTCCTATTTGCAATGTGTGCGCCGATAGTAAACATCGTGGGAGGTCCTGTGACCTATGTCACGTGATTTCAGCTTCACTAAGAAACACCATTATCTGGCTGGCTCTTCATAAGCCAGCACAGACGCCAGCCCCAAAGGTTTTTTTTGTACCTTGGTGTGCCCCCATCATGGTGGCGCCCTAAGGAGGCCGCTTGTGCTGCCTTATGGTAGCACCGGCCCTGAGTGTAAGCACTGTGTAGCACTTGTATCCTTTACTCTCTGTGCTGTATGCTGGCTTATGACATATAGAATTAGCTTAACTGTGACATCACCACCAAGTTTGTGATATATTTATGTTTTATCTACAGCAAAAGATACAGTGTAGCAAACTCCTCTAATGTAGTAAAGTCTGCTCTTTCTTCATCCCATGGATCACTATGATGAGTTTCAATGGCAAAAATACATTTAATATTTAAAGATATAGTGTAGCAAACTCCTCTAATGCAGTAAAGTCTGCTCTTTCTTCATCTCATGGATTGATATGGTGAGTTTCAATGGCAAAATTACATTTAATATTTTGTTGTCTGTGTTAAAGTAGCAAATTATTTTTCAGAAATGATTAGAGATTGAGAAATGTTCTATTTCTTCAGCATCTCCTCTCCATTTATTTTGGTGGTGTGTAGCTCATAACCTGCTAGTTTCTGGCGTGATCCAGATTTTGCGGGTGGTGAAATTGCCCAGTTAATAACTCTGAGGAGGTGAGTGGCCACGTAATATTTCTGTAGGTCAGGGAGGGCTAGGCCGCCTCTAGTTCTGGGGAGAGTAAGATAATCATAGTCTGGGGCGTTTATTATGCCACACAAATTTGGTTATTGCCTGTCTTAAGGTTAGAAAAAATTCAGAGGGTAGCACAATCGGGATGTTTTTAGAATAAATACAATATTCTGGGCAAGATATTCATCTTAACTGCCTTTATTCTACCGTGCCAGGTTAAGTTGTGAGGGGACATATTAATGTCTCCTCATAATTAAGAGATATTGGTTTATTAGTAGGCATAGTACAGAGATGACACCTAAGGGATACGCATAGTATTGCAAGGAGAGAATGATAGACAATCCAAAGGGTCAGGGAGTTTATCAATGTCTAAATATGTGATTATAGGACATGGATGCAGGCTGTTCTCATGTAAAAATTTCAACTTGGCACCTCCCAAATTTGGCATTTTAGCCCCCAAACAACCCAACAAACCTATGCATGGGTGGTATCCCTGTACTCAGGAGAAATAGAATCTATTCAGCAGTTTTTTTCATTCGCTTTTGTCGATGAGGAGAAGATGTTTCAAATAAAAGTCAGGAAATTGGTGTTTTTTCTTTTTTTTTTACCATATTTTATTTTATTTTTTTATATAATATTATAAGATATGATCAAAATGATGGCATCCAAAGAAAGCCCTTCTTGTCCCGATAAAAAACAATATATAATATGTGTGGGTACAGAAAATGACAAAGAAGAAAATTACAACTAAACACAAACAGCACAGAAATGTTAAAATAGCCATTTTCCAGAATGGACAAAAATGTTTCAAAGGCTATGTCCTTAAGGGGTTAAATAGAGAGTCAGGCGCCATAACCCCTCCCCTCAACTCTCAGTATCCTCCCTCTGCCATTCACTGCATAGTAGGTGTGCTGGAAAGGCAAAACCCACACTCCTTCCTCTACCTAGACCTGTGTTGAGTGACCACGCCCCTTTGCCATGAAGCCACGCCCCCTGGCGGCACAAACGCTACTCGAGGCCAGGGATGCGGCCTAGTCTGCAACCGCGTGGCCACAACACGGGAGGACGGAGCTCTGGAGGTGAGTGAAGGAGACAGGGGACCCTGTGGGTAGTGGGACCTGCAGCCTGACAGCAGTTCAGCTAAATACAAGTCCCGGAGGCCCAGGTCTGCAACAAAGACTGGGATGTCATCCACGGTTCTGAGTCACTCAAAATTACATTAACCCTTGAGAATGGGCTGCTGTCCCCTTTTACAGAGTTATAAACTCTGTATTACCCTGTCTTGTGGCGGTATATGATAGATTTTACATATTACTGATGCTCAGCCAACACCATTGACATTTTTGCTGACTTGATATAAGAATTGTAGTTCATGGCTAACACATAGTCCCACATATGTTATTAAATGCAGTTCCCATGAAAATTAGCCAGGTAATACTGACTGAGCATTATGGGAATGTCGACACATTCTATGATTTTATAAGTAATATCAGGAATTATTACTGTACTGAGAGGGTAGTGGATGTCTGGAATAGCCTTCCAGCAGAAGTGGTAGAGGTTAATAGAGTGAAGGAGTTTAAGCATGCATGGGATAGTTATACGTCTATCCTAGATATAATATAAGGCCAGGGACTTATGAAAGAATTAGAAGTATTTAGAAAATTGACTAGATGGGCCAAATAGGTCTTATCTGTCGACACATTCTAGGTTTCTAACAGCACATAAAATGAGGTTAGCTGTAAACTATCATCTTGTGATGCTCAACCAGCCAAAAGACTCCATGACATGACAGCATCATGGGAAGGGTGGTCCATAGCAGCAAGCAGGATTTTATTTAAACACATAGTACCCCATATTTTATTAAATTAATTGCCCATGAGACTAGCCAGGCAGTTCTGGCTGAGCAGTATGGGAAATAACAGCACATGAAAAGCAGAGGTTAGCTATGAACTGCCATCTCATGATGCTTAAAAGTAATATCAGGAAGTATTACTTTATTGAGAGGGTAGTGGATGGATGGAAAAGCCTTCCAGCAGAAGTGGTAAGGCTAAGAGGTAAACACAGTCAAGGATTTTAAGCATGTGTGCGATAGGCACAAGGACATCCTAGCTATAAGATGGGGAACTGCGGACTAATAAAAGTATTTAGAAAAGACTAATGGACCGAATGGTTCTTATTTGCCGACATATTCTATGTTTCTATGTAAAAGAAAAAAATGCTGAAGTAATCATACGTACATTAGTATCCTTTGTTTAATATGCTATTGTTTTATATTGTCTGTACATCCAAGCACACCTTATCTCTAAGTAGTAGTGTGACAATTGAGGTGCACTCTACTATTATTTCTCTGTTACATCATGTATAATTACCAGCCTGCTGGTATAATACAAGCCAGGTGGCAACCCTATATGCATATAATATTATGACAATTTTCATAGCATTTTGATCTAGAAATGTGACTAGTTACTTGTTAATGAGAATCTTTTAATCACACACAATGCTTTACGATTTAGTGCAATGTGCTATTAAGAGATTATCACAAACAAGTCATTAGTCCCATTATTCTAGGAAACGATTGCTGTGATTTGAATTTGGCAATGGTTAGTAAATATATTGTGTTTGGCACCGACCCTTAAAGGACAACTAATCTTTATTTTTGACGTAGTCTCTATTGAGACCAAGTCAGAAATGTCACTCAATCAGCCCTGTCTGCCGTCCCAAAAAACGTTCAAACTGTTCCCCAAGTCCCCCTACTTGCCCACTTTACCTGCGTCATAATGCCAGGAAATTTTCAACCCATTCTGGTCGCTGACTGGACGAGTGCTGCTTTGGTCCCTATCCCTATCCTTAGGTAGGATCAGTCGCCAGGTTCGGTAAGAAGAGAAATCAAAGATGGCTGCCCGCTGTAATTGTGCACACGCAAGATAGATAGAAACCTTGGATTATAACAGATCTATAGTAGAGGACAGTTATTAAGGTGACAATGTTATATGTCTCATGTATTCCAGACATTACTGAGAGCAGCATGTTTGAACATCTCCACGGTATTGTGGCACTCTTGTGTAATCAGAGTCCCCAGACACAGGAGGTAGTATGCCTGAGTCTAGAGCTGTGCTGGGATTAGTGCATTGTATTGTGCTGTATAGTCATGCATACCCCTAAATGCAGGGCTTGACAAATTTGATTTAAATCTAGGAGCCAGCTGAAAACTTTAGGAGCCAGTACCAAACGCTGTGTCACAAAGAAAAATGCTTGGGTCCCAGTCCATAAACATATATAAATGACATACACTTATGGATACACACCATTTTTACACATACAAGCACAAAACACTTGCTCACCCACAAATACATCCATACACCTAAATGCTGACACACACTAACACATGATTTCACTGTTACATACATGCACAAACACATTAATATCCACTTAAATGCCAACACACACCTACACAGGTCGCACACACTCACACTGAGATACACTAACACATGCAGACATACATACATACACACTAACACATGCAGACACAAATACATACACTAACACATGATTTCACTCCTACATACATGCACAAACACATTCATATCCACTTAAATGCCAACACACACCTACACAGGTCACACACACACTGAGATACATTAACACATGCTGTCACAATTATATACACACTCTAATATGCTGATACACACACTAAAACATGCAGACACAAATACATACATACACACTAACGTGCTGTCACATTCATAAAAACAGGTGCTGAACCCACACATACATGCTAACACACATTCTAATACACACACTATTTACTTACTAGACTTACAGTGAGAAGTTACAGACATACCCTGTATCACTGCTGAACCCACACATACATGCTAACACACATTATAATACACACACTATTTACTTACTAGACTTACAGTGGGAAGTTACAGACAGACCCTGTATCACTGCTGAACCCACACATACATGCTAACACACATTATAATACACACACTATTTACTTACTAGACTTACAGTGGGAAGTTACAGACAGACCCTGTATCACTGCTGAACCCACACATACATGCTAACACACATTATAATACACACACTATTTACTTACTAGACTTACAGTGGGAAGTTACAGACAGACCCTGTATCACTGCTGAACCCACACATACATGCTAACACACATTATAATACACACACTATTTACTTACTAGACTTACAGTGGGAAGTTACAGACAGACCCTGTATCACTGCTGAACCCACACATACATGCTAACACACATTATAATACACACACTATTTACTTACTAGACTTACAGTGGGAAGTTACAGACAGACCCTGTATCACTGCTGAACCCACACATACATGCTAACACACATTATAATACACACACTATTTACTTACTAGACTTACAGTGGGAAGTTACAGACAGACCCTGTATCACTGCTGAACCCACACATACATGCTAACACACATTATAATACACACACTATTTACTTACTAGCCTTACAGTGGGAAGTTACAGACAGACCCTGTATCACTGCTGAACCCACACATACATGCTAACACACATTATAATACACACACTATTTACTTACTAGACTTACAGTGAGAAGTTACAGACAGACCCTGTATCACTGCTGAACCCACACATACATGCTAACACACATTATAATACACACACTATTTACTTACTAGACTTACAGTGAGAAGTTACAGACAGACCCTGTATCACTGCTGAACCCACACATACATGCTAACACACATTATAATACACACACTATTTACTTACTAGACTTACAGTGAGAAGTTACAGACAGACAATGTATCACTGCTGAACCCACACATACATGCTAACACACATTATAATACACACACTATTTACTTACTAGACTTACAGTGGGAAGTTACAGACAGACCCTGTATCACTGCTGAACCCACACATACATGCTAACACACATTATAATACACACACTATTTACTTACTAGACTTACAGTGGGAAGTTACAGACAGACCCTGTATCACTGCTGAACCCACACATACATGCTAACACACATTATAATACACACACTATTTACTTACTAGACTTACAGTGGGAAGTTACAGACAGACCCTGTATCACTGCTGAACCCACACATACATGCTAACACACATTATAATACACACACTATTTACTTACTAGACTTACAGTGAGAAGTTGGAGACAGACCCTGTATCACTGCTGAACCCACACATACATGCTAACACACATTATAATACACACACTATTTACTTACTAGACTTACAGTGAGAAGTAACAGACAGACCCTGTATCACTGCTGAACCCACACATACATGCTAACACACATTATAATACACACACTATTTACTTACTAGACTTACAGTGAGAAGTTACAGACAGACCCTGTATCACTGCTGAACCCACACATACATGCTAACACACATTATAATACACACACTATTTACTTACTAGACTTACAGTGGGAAGTTACAGACAGACCCTGTATCACTGCTGAACCCACACATACATGCTAACACACATTATAATACACACACTATTTACTTACTAGACTTACAGTGAGAAGTTACAGACAGACCCTGTATCACTGCTGAACCCACACATACATGCTAACACACATTATAATACACACACTATTTACTTACTAGACTTACAGTGGGAAGTTACAGACAGACCCTGTATCACTGCTGAACCCACACATACATGCTAACACACATTATAATACACACACTATTTACTTACTAGACTTACAGTGAGAAGTTACAGACAGACCCTGTATCACTGCTGAACCCACACATACATGCTAACACACATTATAATACACACACTATTTACTTACTAGACTTACAGTGGGAAGTTACAGACAGACCCTGTATCACTGCTGAACCCACACATACATGCTAACACACATTATAATACACACACTATTTACTTACTAGACTTACAGTGGGAAGTTACAGACAGACCCTGTATCACTGCTGAACCCACACATACATGCTAACACACATTATAATACACACACTATTTACTTACTAGACTTACAGTGAGAAGTTACAGACAGACCCTGTATCACTGCTGAACCCACACATACATGCTAACACACATTATAATACACACACTATTTACTTACTAGACTTACAGTGGGAAGTTACAGACAGACCCTGTATCACTGCTGAACCCACACATACATGCTAACACACATTATAATACACACACTATTTACTTACTAGACTTACAGTGGGAAGTTACAGACAGACCCTGTATCACTGCTGAACCCACACATACATGCTAACACACATTATAATACACACACTATTTACTTACTAGACTTACAGTGGGAAGTTACAGACAGACCCTGTATCACTGCTGAACCCACACATACATGCTAACACACATTATAATACACACACTATTTACTTACTAGACTTACAGTGGGAAGTTACAGACAGACCCTGTATCACTGCTGAACCCACACATACATGCTAACACACATTATAATACACACACTATTTACTTACTAGACTTACAGTGGGAAGTTACAGACAGACCCTGTATCACTGCTGAACCCACACATACATGCTAACACACATTATAATACACACACTATTTACTTACTAGACTTACAGTGAGAAGTTACAGACAGACCCTGTATCACTGCTGAACCCACACATACATGCTAACACACATTATAATACACACACTATTTACTTACTAGACTTACAGTGGGAAGTTACAGACAGACCCTGTATCACTGCTGAACCCACACATACATGCTAACACACATTATAATACACACACTATTTACTTACTAGACTTACAGTGGGAAGTTACAGACAGACCCTGTATCACTGCTGAACCCACACATACATGCTAACACACATTATAATACACACACTATTTACTTACTAGACTTACAGTGAGAAGTTACAGACAGACCCTGTATCACTGCTGAACCCACACATACATGCTAACACACATTATAATACACACACTATTTACTTACTAGACTTACAGTGAGAAGTTACAGACAGACCCTGTATCACTGCTGAACCCACACATACATGCTAACACACATTATAATACACACACTATTTACTTACTAGACTTACAGTGAGAAGTTACAGACAGACCCTGTATCACTGCTGAACCCACACATACATGCTAACACACATTATAATACACACACTATTTACTTACTAGACTTACAGTGAGAAGTTACAGACAGACCCTGTATCACTGCTGAACCCACACATACATGCTAACACACATTATAATACACACACTATTTACTTACTAGACTTACAGTGAGAAGTTACAGACAGACCCTGTATCACTGCTGAACCCACACATACATGCTAACACACATTATAATACACACACTATTTACTTACTAGACTTACAGTGGGAAGTTACAGACAGACCCTGTATCACTGCTGAACCCACACATACATGCTAACACACATTATAATACACACACTATTTACTTACTAGACTTACAGTGGGAAGTTACAGACAGACCCTGTATCACTGCTGAACCCACACATACATGCTAACACACATTATAATACACACACTATTTACTTACTAGACTTACAGTGAGAAGTTACAGACAGACCCTGTATCACTGCTGAACCCACACATACATGCTAACACACATTATAATACACACACTATTTACTTACTAGACTTACAGTGGGAAGTTACAGACAGACCCTGTATCACTGCTGAACCCACACATACATGCTAACACACATTATAATACACACACTATTTACTTACTAGACTTACAGTGGGAAGTTACAGACAGACCCTGTATCACTGCTGAACCCACACATACATGCTAACACACATTATAATACACACACTATTTACTTACTAGACTTACAGTGGGAAGTTACAGACAGACCCTGTATCACTGCTGAACCCACACATACATGCTAACACACATTATAATACACACACTATTTACTTACTAGACTTACAGTGAGAAGTTACAGACAGACCCTGTATCACTGCTGAACCCACACATACATGCTAACACACATTATAATACACACACTATTTACTTACTAGACTTACAGTGGGAAGTTACAGACAGACCCTGTATCACTGCTGAACCCACACATACATGCTAACACACATTATAATACACACACTATTTACTTACTAGACTTACAGTGAGAAGTTACAGACAGACCCTGTATCACTGCTGAACCCACACATACATGCTAACACACATTATAATACACACACTATTTACTTACTAGACTTACAGTGGGAAGTTACAGACAGACCCTGTATCACTGCTGAACCCACACATACATGCTAACACACATTATAATACACACACTATTTACTTACTAGACTTACAGTGAGAAGTTACAGACAGACCCTGTATCACTGCTGAACCCACACATACATGCTAACACACATTATAATACACACACTATTTACTTACTAGACTTACAGTGGGAAGTTACAGACAGACCCTGTATCACTGCTGAACCCACACATACATGCTAACACACATTATAATACACACACTATTTACTTACTAGACTTACAGTGAGAAGTTACAGACAGACCCTGTATCACTGCTGAACCCACACATACATGCTAACACACATTATAATACACACACTATTTACTTACTAGACTTACAGTGAGAAGTTACAGACAGACCCTGTATCACTGCTGAACCCACACATACATGCTAACACACATTATAATACACACACTATTTACTTACTAGACTTACAGTGAGAAGTTACAGACAGACCCTGTATCACTGCTGAACCCACACATACATGCTAACACACATTATAATACACACACTATTTACTTACTAGACTTACAGTGAGAAGTTACAGACAGACCCTGTATCACTGCTGAACCCACACATACATGCTAACACACATTATAATACACACACTATTTACTTACTAGACTTACAGTGAGAAGTTACAGACAGACCCTGTATCACTGCTGAACCCACACATACATGCTAACACACATTATAATACACACACTATTTACTTACTAGACTTACAGTGGGAAGTTACAGACAGACCCTGTATCACTGCTGAACCCACACATACATGCTAACACACATTATAATACACACACTATTTACTTACTAGACTTACAGTGAGAAGTTACAGACAGACCCTGTATCACTGCTGAACCCACACATACATGCTAACACACATTATAATACACACACTATTTACTTACTAGACTTACAGTGAGAAGTTACAGACAGACCCTGTATCACTGCTGAACCCACACATACATGCTAACACACATTATAATACACACACTATTTACTTACTAGACTTACAGTGAGAAGTTACAGACAGACCCTGTATCACTGCTGAACCCACACATACATGCTAACACACATTATAATACACACACTATTTACTTACTAGACTTACAGTGAGAAGTTACAGACAGACCCTGTATCACTGCTGAACCCACACATACATGCTAACACACATTATAATACACACACTATTTACTTACTAGACTTACAGTGAGAAGTTACAGACAGACCCTGTATCACTGCTGAACCCACACATACATGCTAACACACATTATAATACACACACTATTTACTTACTAGACTTACAGTGGGAAGTTACAGACAGACCCTGTATCACTGCTGAACCCACACATACATGCTAACACACATTATAATACACACACTATTTACTTACTAGACTTACAGTGAGAAGTTACAGACAGACCCTGTATCACTGCTGAACCCACACATACATGCTAACACACATTATAATACACACACTATTTACTTACTAGACTTACAGTGGGAAGTTACAGACAGACCCTGTATCACTGCTGAACCCACACATACATGCTAACACACATTATAATACACACACTATTTACTTACTAGACTTACAGTGAGAAGTTACAGACAGACCCTGTATCACTGCTGAACCCACACATACATGCTAACACACATTATAATACACACACTATTTACTTACTAGACTTACAGTGAGAAGTTACAGACAGACCCTGTATCACTGCTGAACCCACACATACATGCTAACACACATTATAATACACACACTATTTACTTACTAGACTTACAGTGGGAAGTT
>CM069868.1:53376560-53386560 GCA_036172795.1 Pelodytes ibericus | reverse complement strand
CCTAACCCTAACCCTAACCCTAACCCTAACCCTAACCCTAACCCTAACCCTAACCCTAACCCTAACCCTAACCCTAACCCTAACCCTAACCCTAACCCTAACCCTAACCCTAACCCTAACCCTAACCCTAACCCTAACCCTAACCCTAACCCTAACCCTAACCCTAACCCTAACCCTAACCCTAACCCTAACCCTAACCCTAACCCTAACCCTAACCCTAACCCTAACCCTAACCCTAACCCTAACCCTAACCCTAACCCTAACCCTAACCCTAACCCTAACCCTAACCCTAACCCTAACCCTAACCCTAACCCTAACCCTAACCCTAACCCTAACCCTAACCCTAACCCTAACCCTAACCCTAACCCTAACCCTAACCCTAACCCTAACCCTAACCCTAACCCTAACCCTAACCCTAACCCTAACCCTAACCCTAACCCTAACCCTAACCCTAACCCTAACCCTAACCCTAACCCTAACCCTAACCCTAACCCTAACCCTAACCCTAACCCTAACCCTAACCCTAACCCTAACCCTAACCCTAACCCTAACCCTAACCCTAACCCTAACCCTAACCCTAACCCTAACCCTAACCCTAACCCTAACCCTAACCCTAACCCTAACCCTAACCCTAACCCTAACCCTAACCCTAACCCTAACCCTAACCCTAACCCTAACCCTAACCCTAACCCTAACCCTAACCCTAACCCTAACCCTAACCCTAACCCTAACCCTAACCCTAACCCTAACCCTAACCCTAACCCTAACCCTAACCCTAACCCTAACCCTAACCCTAACCCTAACCCTAACCCTAACCCTAACCCTAACCCTAACCCTAACCCTAACCCTAACCCTAACCCTAACCCTAACCCTAACCCTAACCCTAACCCTAACCCTAACCCTAACCCTAACCCTAACCCTAACCCTAACCCTAACCCTAACCCTAACCCTAACCCTAACCCTAACCCTAACCCTAACCCTAACCCTAACCCTAACCCTAACCCTAACCCTAACCCTAACCCTAACCCTAACCCTAACCCTAACCCTAACCCTAACCCTAACCCTAACCCTAACCCTAACCCTAACCCTAACCCTAACCCTAACCCTAACCCTAACCCTAACCCTAACCCTAACCCTAACCCTAACCCTAACCCTAACCCTAACCCTAACCCTAACCCTAACCCTAACCCTAACCCTAACCCTAACCCTAACCCTAACCCTAACCCTAACCCTAACCCTAACCCTAACCCTAACCCTAACCCTAACCCTAACCCTAACCCTAACCCTAACCCTAACCCTAACCCTAACCCTAACCCTAACCCTAACCCTAACCCTAACCCTAACCCTAACCCTAACCCTAACCCTAACCCTAACCCTAACCCTAACCCTAACCCTAACCCTAACCCTAACCCTAACCCTAACCCTAACCCTAACCCTAACCCTAACCCTAACCCTAACCCTAACCCTAACCCTAACCCTAACCCTAACCCTAACCCTAACCCTAACCCTAACCCTAACCCTAACCCTAACCCTAACCCTAACCCTAACCCTAACCCTAACCCTAACCCTAACCCTAACCCTAACCCTAACCCTAACCCTAACCCTAACCCTAACCCTAACCCTAACCCTAACCCTAACCCTAACCCTAACCCTAACCCTAACCCTAACCCTAACCCTAACCCTAACCCTAACCCTAACCCTAACCCTAACCCTAACCCTAACCCTAACCCTAACCCTAACCCTAACCCTAACCCTAACCCTAACCCTAACCCTAACCCTAACCCTAACCCTAACCCTAACCCTAACCCTAACCCTAACCCTAACCCTAACCCTAACCCTAACCCTAACCCTAACCCTAACCCTAACCCTAACCCTAACCCTAACCCTAACCCTAACCCTAACCCTAACCCTAACCCTAACCCTAACCCTAACCCTAACCCTAACCCTAACCCTAACCCTAACCCTAACCCTAACCCTAACCCTAACCCTAACCCTAACCCTAACCCTAACCCTAACCCTAACCCTAACCCTAACCCTAACCCTAACCCTAACCCTAACCCTAACCCTAACCCTAACCCTAACCCTAACCCTAACCCTAACCCTAACCCTAACCCTAACCCTAACCCTAACCCTAACCCTAACCCTAACCCTAACCCTAACCCTAACCCTAACCCTAACCCTAACCCTAACCCTAACCCTAACCCTAACCCTAACCCTAACCCTAACCCTAACCCTAACCCTAACCCTAACCCTAACCCTAACCCTAACCCTAACCCTAACCCTAACCCTAACCCTAACCCTAACCCTAACCCTAACCCTAACCCTAACCCTAACCCTAACCCTAACCCTAACCCTAACCCTAACCCTAACCCTAACCCTAACCCTAACCCTAACCCTAACCCTAACCCTAACCCTAACCCTAACCCTAACCCTAACCCTAACCCTAACCCTAACCCTAACCCTAACCCTAACCCTAACCCTAACCCTAACCCTAACCCTAACCCTAACCCTAACCCTAACCCTAACCCTAACCCTAACCCTAACCCTAACCCTAACCCTAACCCTAACCCTAACCCTAACCCTAACCCTAACCCTAACCCTAACCCTAACCCTAACCCTAACCCTAACCCTAACCCTAACCCTAACCCTAACCCTAACCCTAACCCTAACCCTAACCCTAACCCTAACCCTAACCCTAACCCTAACCCTAACCCTAACCCTAACCCTAACCCTAACCCTAACCCTAACCCTAACCCTAACCCTAACCCTAACCCTAACCCTAACCCTAACCCTAACCCTAACCCTAACCCTAACCCTAACCCTAACCCTAACCCTAACCCTAACCCTAACCCTAACCCTAACCCTAACCCTAACCCTAACCCTAACCCTAACCCTAACCCTAACCCTAACCCTAACCCTAACCCTAACCCTAACCCTAACCCTAACCCTAACCCTAACCCTAACCCTAACCCTAACCCTAACCCTAACCCTAACCCTAACCCTAACCCTAACCCTAACCCTAACCCTAACCCTAACCCTAACCCTAACCCTAACCCTAACCCTAACCCTAACCCTAACCCTAACCCTAACCCTAACCCTAACCCTAACCCTAACCCTAACCCTAACCCTAACCCTAACCCTAACCCTAACCCTAACCCTAACCCTAACCCTAACCCTAACCCTAACCCTAACCCTAACCCTAACCCTAACCCTAACCCTAACCCTAACCCTAACCCTAACCCTAACCCTAACCCTAACCCTAACCCTAACCCTAACCCTAACCCTAACCCTAACCCTAACCCTAACCCTAACCCTAACCCTAACCCTAACCCTAACCCTAACCCTAACCCTAACCCTAACCCTAACCCTAACCCTAACCCTAACCCTAACCCTAACCCTAACCCTAACCCTAACCCTAACCCTAACCCTAACCCTAACCCTAACCCTAACCCTAACCCTAACCCTAACCCTAACCCTAACCCTAACCCTAACCCTAACCCTAACCCTAACCCTAACCCTAACCCTAACCCTAACCCTAACCCTAACCCTAACCCTAACCCTAACCCTAACCCTAACCCTAACCCTAACCCTAACCCTAACCCTAACCCTAACCCTAACCCTAACCCTAACCCTAACCCTAACCCTAACCCTAACCCTAACCCTAACCCTAACCCTAACCCTAACCCTAACCCTAACCCTAACCCTAACCCTAACCCTAACCCTAACCCTAACCCTAACCCTAACCCTAACCCTAACCCTAACCCTAACCCTAACCCTAACCCTAACCCTAACCCTAACCCTAACCCTAACCCTAACCCTAACCCTAACCCTAACCCTAACCCTAACCCTAACCCTAACCCTAACCCTAACCCTAACCCTAACCCTAACCCTAACCCTAACCCTAACCCTAACCCTAACCCTAACCCTAACCCTAACCCTAACCCTAACCCTAACCCTAACCCTAACCCTAACCCTAACCCTAACCCTAACCCTAACCCTAACCCTAACCCTAACCCTAACCCTAACCCTAACCCTAACCCTAACCCTAACCCTAACCCTAACCCTAACCCTAACCCTAACCCTAACCCTAACCCTAACCCTAACCCTAACCCTAACCCTAACCCTAACCCTAACCCTAACCCTAACCCTAACCCTAACCCTAACCCTAACCCTAACCCTAACCCTAACCCTAACCCTAACCCTAACCCTAACCCTAACCCTAACCCTAACCCTAACCCTAACCCTAACCCTAACCCTAACCCTAACCCTAACCCTAACCCTAACCCTAACCCTAACCCTAACCCTAACCCTAACCCTAACCCTAACCCTAACCCTAACCCTAACCCTAACCCTAACCCTAACCCTAACCCTAACCCTAACCCTAACCCTAACCCTAACCCTAACCCTAACCCTAACCCTAACCCTAACCCTAACCCTAACCCTAACCCTAACCCTAACCCTAACCCTAACCCTAACCCTAACCCTAACCCTAACCCTAACCCTAACCCTAACCCTAACCCTAACCCTAACCCTAACCCTAACCCTAACCCTAACCCTAACCCTAACCCTAACCCTAACCCTAACCCTAACCCTAACCCTAACCCTAACCCTAACCCTAACCCTAACCCTAACCCTAACCCTAACCCTAACCCTAACCCTAACCCTAACCCTAACCCTAACCCTAACCCTAACCCTAACCCTAACCCTAACCCTAACCCTAACCCTAACCCTAACCCTAACCCTAACCCTAACCCTAACCCTAACCCTAACCCTAACCCTAACCCTAACCCTAACCCTAACCCTAACCCTAACCCTAACCCTAACCCTAACCCTAACCCTAACCCTAACCCTAACCCTAACCCTAACCCTAACCCTAACCCTAACCCTAACCCTAACCCTAACCCTAACCCTAACCCTAACCCTAACCCTAACCCTAACCCTAACCCTAACCCTAACCCTAACCCTAACCCTAACCCTAACCCTAACCCTAACCCTAACCCTAACCCTAACCCTAACCCTAACCCTAACCCTAACCCTAACCCTAACCCTAACCCTAACCCTAACCCTAACCCTAACCCTAACCCTAACCCTAACCCTAACCCTAACCCTAACCCTAACCCTAACCCTAACCCTAACCCTAACCCTAACCCTAACCCTAACCCTAACCCTAACCCTAACCCTAACCCTAACCCTAACCCTAACCCTAACCCTAACCCTAACCCTAACCCTAACCCTAACCCTAACCCTAACCCTAACCCTAACCCTAACCCTAACCCTAACCCTAACCCTAACCCTAACCCTAACCCTAACCCTAACCCTAACCCTAACCCTAACCCTAACCCTAACCCTAACCCTAACCCTAACCCTAACCCTAACCCTAACCCTAACCCTAACCCTAACCCTAACCCTAACCCTAACCCTAACCCTAACCCTAACCCTAACCCTAACCCTAACCCTAACCCTAACCCTAACCCTAACCCTAACCCTAACCCTAACCCTAACCCTAACCCTAACCCTAACCCTAACCCTAACCCTAACCCTAACCCTAACCCTAACCCTAACCCTAACCCTAACCCTAACCCTAACCCTAACCCTAACCCTAACCCTAACCCTAACCCTAACCCTAACCCTAACCCTAACCCTAACCCTAACCCTAACCCTAACCCTAACCCTAACCCTAACCCTAACCCTAACCCTAACCCTAACCCTAACCCTAACCCTAACCCTAACCCTAACCCTAACCCTAACCCTAACCCTAACCCTAACCCTAACCCTAACCCTAACCCTAACCCTAACCCTAACCCTAACCCTAACCCTAACCCTAACCCTAACCCTAACCCTAACCCTAACCCTAACCCTAACCCTAACCCTAACCCTAACCCTAACCCTAACCCTAACCCTAACCCTAACCCTAACCCTAACCCTAACCCTAACCCTAACCCTAACCCTAACCCTAACCCTAACCCTAACCCTAACCCTAACCCTAACCCTAACCCTAACCCTAACCCTAACCCTAACCCTAACCCTAACCCTAACCCTAACCCTAACCCTAACCCTAACCCTAACCCTAACCCTAACCCTAACCCTAACCCTAACCCTAACCCTAACCCTAACCCTAACCCTAACCCTAACCCTAACCCTAACCCTAACCCTAACCCTAACCCTAACCCTAACCCTAACCCTAACCCTAACCCTAACCCTAACCCTAACCCTAACCCTAACCCTAACCCTAACCCTAACCCTAACCCTAACCCTAACCCTAACCCTAACCCTAACCCTAACCCTAACCCTAACCCTAACCCTAACCCTAACCCTAACCCTAACCCTAACCCTAACCCTAACCCTAACCCTAACCCTAACCCTAACCCTAACCCTAACCCTAACCCTAACCCTAACCCTAACCCTAACCCTAACCCTAACCCTAACCCTAACCCTAACCCTAACCCTAACCCTAACCCTAACCCTAACCCTAACCCTAACCCTAACCCTAACCCTAACCCTAACCCTAACCCTAACCCTAACCCTAACCCTAACCCTAACCCTAACCCTAACCCTAACCCTAACCCTAACCCTAACCCTAACCCTAACCCTAACCCTAACCCTAACCCTAACCCTAACCCTAACCCTAACCCTAACCCTAACCCTAACCCTAACCCTAACCCTAACCCTAACCCTAACCCTAACCCTAACCCTAACCCTAACCCTAACCCTAACCCTAACCCTAACCCTAACCCTAACCCTAACCCTAACCCTAACCCTAACCCTAACCCTAACCCTAACCCTAACCCTAACCCTAACCCTAACCCTAACCCTAACCCTAACCCTAACCCTAACCCTAACCCTAACCCTAACCCTAACCCTAACCCTAACCCTAACCCTAACCCTAACCCTAACCCTAACCCTAACCCTAACCCTAACCCTAACCCTAACCCTAACCCTAACCCTAACCCTAACCCTAACCCTAACCCTAACCCTAACCCTAACCCTAACCCTAACCCTAACCCTAACCCTAACCCTAACCCTAACCCTAACCCTAACCCTAACCCTAACCCTAACCCTAACCCTAACCCTAACCCTAACCCTAACCCTAACCCTAACCCTAACCCTAACCCTAACCCTAACCCTAACCCTAACCCTAACCCTAACCCTAACCCTAACCCTAACCCTAACCCTAACCCTAACCCTAACCCTAACCCTAACCCTAACCCTAACCCTAACCCTAACCCTAACCCTAACCCTAACCCTAACCCTAACCCTAACCCTAACCCTAACCCTAACCCTAACCCTAACCCTAACCCTAACCCTAACCCTAACCCTAACCCTAACCCTAACCCTAACCCTAACCCTAACCCTAACCCTAACCCTAACCCTAACCCTAACCCTAACCCTAACCCTAACCCTAACCCTAACCCTAACCCTAACCCTAACCCTAACCCTAACCCTAACCCTAACCCTAACCCTAACCCTAACCCTAACCCTAACCCTAACCCTAACCCTAACCCTAACCCTAACCCTAACCCTAACCCTAACCCTAACCCTAACCCTAACCCTAACCCTAACCCTAACCCTAACCCTAACCCTAACCCTAACCCTAACCCTAACCCTAACCCTAACCCTAACCCTAACCCTAACCCTAACCCTAACCCTAACCCTAACCCTAACCCTAACCCTAACCCTAACCCTAACCCTAACCCTAACCCTAACCCTAACCCTAACCCTAACCCTAACCCTAACCCTAACCCTAACCCTAACCCTAACCCTAACCCTAACCCTAACCCTAACCCTAACCCTAACCCTAACCCTAACCCTAACCCTAACCCTAACCCTAACCCTAACCCTAACCCTAACCCTAACCCTAACCCTAACCCTAACCCTAACCCTAACCCTAACCCTAACCCTAACCCTAACCCTAACCCTAACCCTAACCCTAACCCTAACCCTAACCCTAACCCTAACCCTAACCCTAACCCTAACCCTAACCCTAACCCTAACCCTAACCCTAACCCTAACCCTAACCCTAACCCTAACCCTAACCCTAACCCTAACCCTAACCCTAACCCTAACCCTAACCCTAACCCTAACCCTAACCCTAACCCTAACCCTAACCCTAACCCTAACCCTAACCCTAACCCTAACCCTAACCCTAACCCTAACCCTAACCCTAACCCTAACCCTAACCCTAACCCTAACCCTAACCCTAACCCTAACCCTAACCCTAACCCTAACCCTAACCCTAACCCTAACCCTAACCCTAACCCTAACCCTAACCCTAACCCTAACCCTAACCCTAACCCTAACCCTAACCCTAACCCTAACCCTAACCCTAACCCTAACCCTAACCCTAACCCTAACCCTAACCCTAACCCTAACCCTAACCCTAACCCTAACCCTAACCCTAACCCTAACCCTAACCCTAACCCTAACCCTAACCCTAACCCTAACCCTAACCCTAACCCTAACCCTAACCCTAACCCTAACCCTAACCCTAACCCTAACCCTAACCCTAACCCTAACCCTAACCCTAACCCTAACCCTAACCCTAACCCTAACCCTAACCCTAACCCTAACCCTAACCCTAACCCTAACCCTAACCCTAACCCTAACCCTAACCCTAACCCTAACCCTAACCCTAACCCTAACCCTAACCCTAACCCTAACCCTAACCCTAACCCTAACCCTAACCCTAACCCTAACCCTAACCCTAACCCTAACCCTAACCCTAACCCTAACCCTAACCCTAACCCTAACCCTAACCCTAACCCTAACCCTAACCCTAACCCTAACCCTAACCCTAACCCTAACCCTAACCCTAACCCTAACCCTAACCCTAACCCTAACCCTAACCCTAACCCTAACCCTAACCCTAACCCTAACCCTAACCCTAACCCTAACCCTAACCCTAACCCTAACCCTAACCCTAACCCTAACCCTAACCCTAACCCTAACCCTAACCCTAACCCTAACCCTAACCCTAACCCTAACCCTAACCCTAACCCTAACCCTAACCCTAACCCTAACCCTAACCCTAACCCTAACCCTAACCCTAACCCTAACCCTAACCCTAACCCTAACCCTAACCCTAACCCTAACCCTAACCCTAACCCTAACCCTAACCCTAACCCTAACCCTAACCCTAACCCTAACCCTAACCCTAACCCTAACCCTAACCCTAACCCTAACCCTAACCCTAACCCTAACCCTAACCCTAACCCTAACCCTAACCCTAACCCTAACCCTAACCCTAACCCTAACCCTAACCCTAACCCTAACCCTAACCCTAACCCTAACCCTAACCCTAACCCTAACCCTAACCCTAACCCTAACCCTAACCCTAACCCTAACCCTAACCCTAACCCTAACCCTAACCCTAACCCTAACCCTAACCCTAACCCTAACCCTAACCCTAACCCTAACCCTAACCCTAACCCTAACCCTAACCCTAACCCTAACCCTAACCCTAACCCTAACCCTAACCCTAACCCTAACCCTAACCCTAACCCTAACCCTAACCCTAACCCTAACCCTAACCCTAACCCTAACCCTAACCCTAACCCTAACCCTAACCCTAACCCTAACCCTAACCCTAACCCTAACCCTAACCCTAACCCTAACCCTAACCCTAACCCTAACCCTAACCCTAACCCTAACCCTAACCCTAACCCTAACCCTAACCCTAACCCTAACCCTAACCCTAACCCTAACCCTAACCCTAACCCTAACCCTAACCCTAACCCTAACCCTAACCCTAACCCTAACCCTAACCCTAACCCTAACCCTAACCCTAACCCTAACCCTAACCCTAACCCTAACCCTAACCCTAACCCTAACCCTAACCCTAACCCTAACCCTAACCCTAACCCTAACCCTAACCCTAACCCTAACCCTAACCCTAACCCTAACCCTAACCCTAACCCTAACCCTAACCCTAACCCTAACCCTAACCCTAACCCTAACCCTAACCCTAACCCTAACCCTAACCCTAACCCTAACCCTAACCCTA
>CM069868.1:53361560-53371560 GCA_036172795.1 Pelodytes ibericus | reverse complement strand
ACCCTCCAGTACAAGCAATAAAAGGTTGACCAAGTAAATTTTTGTTGATATAAATTGCTCTTCTATGAGAGGAGTCACCCTAACCCTAACCCATAACCCCCTAACCCTACCGTAACCCCTAACCCTAACCCCCAACCCTAATGACCATGACCCTAACCCTGACCCCTATGACTAACCCTAACCCCCTAACCCTAACTAACCCTAACCCCAAACCCCCTAACGCTAACCCTAAGCCCCTGACCCCTAACCCTAAATAACCCTAACCCCCTAACCCCAAACCCCTACCCTAACCCCTAACCCTGAATAACCCTAACCCCAACCACCTAACCCTAAAAACATTAACACACCCTCTCCCTGCCATGGGCTTAGTCACAAAAATAATAAAATCTGAATTGTGCAAAGAACATCACAACAGGAGGGACAACAATTAATTTTGATAACTGCATTGAACCCATCTGCAATACACAAACAAAACCACAAGAGGGAGAACAATAACTAGGTTTGATATGAACATTTTATGGTACCCATCTGTAGTGTGCAAACAAAACCACAAGAGGGAGACCAATAACCCATATTGATATGTGCACTGTTTAGTACCCAGTAAGCCAATGCAAAAGTTAACAAATATGCAGATTTGATAAGAACCCAGAGTAGTAGCCATCAGCAGTACACAAACAAAACCACTGACCACTGTAAATATTTGTAGATACCAGCAATCAACTTTCAGTGGAAGCAGAAAAGTCTGCTCCTGTAAAGAGTAGTAGATATATAGAATCACCCTCCAGTAGAAGCAATAAAAGGTTGACCAAGTAAATATTTGTTGATATAAATTGCTCTTCTATGAGAGGAGTCACCCTAATCATAACACACACACATTAAGTTAAGGTCTGAATGCCATATATGTATTGAAGTTATACCAGTAAATGACAAGCACAAAATTTCAGTTTGACAGATGTTCTGTCAACTAGAATAAACAATGGCTGACTCCCCGCCCCATAGTTGACAACATCGGCCATGTTTCCAGGGACACATATTTGTTCCACAAACTGCAGCCCGGAAGTATGTAGGATGAATATATATACACACACACACACACACACACACACACAATCCAATTAATTAAAGTGACAGTCTAGTCCCCAAACTCACATTGGTGCAAGATGATCACTGCTTCTATTGTGCATAGGCCTTTTCCCCCAGTTTGATTTGATGCAGGCATTCTGCATAAATCACATCTTTTATATTTGATTCAAGCCCTCCACAGTGATTACTCTGCATGTTTACTACAGGTGCAGCAGCACTGATTCTATAGACACTGAGGATTTAAAGTTTTGGTTCATTTAATCGCTTTCTGTCCTCCTCAAATTGAGTCTATTGTGTGGACTGTGTGACCTTGTTCTTTTTTTTATATTTTAAGCAATGCAAAATATAGGACATGCATTTTAAAGTACTTTGAAAGCACATGAATATTTAGAATAAGCATTTTGGGCACTAGACAGTCAGTTTAATCATGGTAGGTTCTATGAGATCTCCACCCTGATTAATTCATTGGATTGTGTCAGTGTGTATATCCATCCTATATACTGCCGGGCTGCACTTTACATGCTCTTTTCTGCAGCATTTGGAACAAATGTGAGTCCCTGGAAACATGGCTGATGTTGGTAACTGGCCCCCACCTGCACAATATATGTGTAAATATTTGATTCTACATTCTGGAATGAGCACTTACTTTATTTTCTTCTGTTAATGTCGCTGTCCCCGGACACAATCTCTTCCTTTATATAGTGCGACACTGGGAATCTCTATCCCAAACCAGTTACTTCTCTAAGGAGTTTGTCCTGTGTGTGTGGAAGGTGACTTGGAGGTCGAGTATTTCCTGTGTCTACTGATACACTGTGTGCTATGCATCTGAATATAATGCTAGATTATATGATCGCCCTACATAACATCCAAACCCTGCACTGTCTGAGCCTGTCCTGATAATGTGCAGTCAGCAGATTACCCTACATTACATCCAGACCCAGCACCGTCTTCTGATTGTGTGCAAACAAGATATCTCCCTGCACTACACTCAAACCAGCACTGTCTGAGCCTGTCCTGATTGTGTGCAGTAAGGTGATTCCAATACATAAACCTGCTTATTTGTTCGCTTTGCATTCTGCTCCTGGCCAATACAAATTGTTCATATCAAAACTGAGTATTGGTCTCCCTCTTGTGGTTATCTTTGTGTACTGCAGATGTGTTCTATGCAGGACTCATATGAAAATGTATTGTTGTCCTTCCTCTTGTGATGTACTTTGCACATTTCAGATTTTATTATTTGTGTGAATAAGCCCAGGGTAGGGAGAGGGTGTGAGTGTTTTTCGGCAGATGAGTATGTCACAACAATTGCGGTAGTGCATACCTGCATCTACTATCTGGTAGAGCTGGTATAACCTTTGTGATCTGAAAAGCTTTACAACTTGAGTGTTTCCTTTGAAGCTGGAACTGATGTTACAAGGTGTGAAACGTTACACTGAGTTAGTTGCCAATAAGTCTATGTTGCATAGGTCTGTATTACATCATAGATAGTAGGTTCTTTTGATATGCTAAGTGGCCCTTACCAGTTAGAAGTCTTCTCCTGCAAAAGTCATATCCCAAACATGCATTAATAATAACTCCCAGATCCTGCCTCATTTTGTGAATATTTAGACAGGGAATAGTACACCCTACAAAATGAGTTCAAATATGGCTGGTGCAACTTGAGCCATTTGGAAGTTATTGTGAAGTCTGTGGTATAGAGTCATGGGTAGCAAGTATGACATATCTATGGACTTCATAAATTGCAACAAATTAATAGAGGCAACAATTATGTATGTGACATGCACTGGAGGGAAATTAGAAACAAGATTCCATATTGTGACTGGGGTAGTTACACCACACATGGGGGAGGACACTTTTAGGTACACCTTCCAACCTCTGGGCCAGCTTGGAAACCTGAGATAACCGGACAAGGTATAAATCTAATGATGGAATAATGGCCAGGGTGCTTACTAGGGGCCAAGATCTAATTTGGTGTAAGTTGCCGTCATTTCCTTGCCACAGTCCCTCAGACAGAAAATACTGGTACTTCTCCATCTAAGTGAGTAGTTACGTTTTCTGTTAATTTCTCCTTTATATTTTTATCTGTTTTGGTGTAAATAATTTGTCATCTGTTTTATTTTTTGTATGCACTGTGACTTCTTTTGTTTATAATAAATAATCCTTTATTAAGTTCTGCCTTTGTCTGGTATAGAGACTCACGTTACCGGATTAGACCAATCGCATAGATATTGTGTTAAGTCATATTTGCGTGGGGGACCAAGGCACCCCATTTATAAATTGTTTTGGTGGTGGCAGTGTTAGGACATTAGTTATATCAGTATAATTAAGTGTGGGTGGTGTTACCATTATTTCTAGTCTAGGGCAGACAAAGAGTTAATTTTAACCCTTGCACCACCATAACTAAGTCACATGCACTCTTGGAGTAGGGTGCATTCATGACAGAGTACAACTGGGTGATAACCAACCTGTCTAACCTCAGGACCCACATTTGTCCTTTGCCATTAAGTCATTATCCAAAAATAATTTAATTTCCAAAACAAAATGTATTTCACAAACCATTTGGTACATTATATGACAATGTATATATGTAATGGCTGACAGCACATTATCAGCACAGCCTCAGGCAGTGCTGTTTGGATGTAATGCAGGGGGAATTGCCTGGCTGCACATTATCAGGACAGGCTCAGGCAGTGCTGGGTCTGGATTTGATGTAGTGGGATCATATAATGTTTCATATGCATAGCACACAGTGTATCCGTAGACACAGGGAATACCTGCCCTCAGTCACCTTCCACAGACACACCACATACTCCTTTTGGGAAGGATCTGGTTAGGGATAGAGATTCCCAGTCTGTGGCCAGTGTTGCACTATATAAAGGAAGAGATTGTGTCCGGGGACAGCGACATTAACAGAAGAACAGAAAGTAAGTTCTCATTCCAGAATATAGAATCAAATATTTACACATATATTGTGCAGGTGGGGGAGTCAGCCATTGTTTATTATATTTCTCAGAACATCTGTAAAATGGAAATGTTGTGCTTGTTGTTTACTGGTATACCTTCCATATATATCTGACATCAGAAATTAACTTTCCTAAATGCTAAATCTATGTGTGTTTACTCTTCTCAAATAAGAGCAATTTATAGCTACAAATGATTACTTGGTCAATGTGTTATTGCTTCCACTGGAGTATGATTCTAGGTATCTACTACTCTTTACAGTATCAGACTTTACTGCTTCCCCTGGAAGGTGATTCCTGGTATCTACTAATTTATACAGTAGTCAGTGGTTTTCTTTGTGAAATGAAGATGGCTACTACTCTGGGCTCTTATCAAACCTGCTTATTAGTTCACTTTTGCATTGGCTTACAGTGTACTATACAGTGCACATATCATTATGGGTTATTGGTTTGCCTCTTGTGGTTTTCTTTGTACATTGCAGATGGGTCCTATAAAGTGTTCATATCAAACACGGTTATTGGTCTCCCTCTTGTGGTATCATTTGTGTACTGCAGATGTGTTCTATGCAGGTCTCATCAAAATTAGTTGTTGTCCTTTCTCTTGTGATGTAATGTAGGGTGATCTGCTGACTGCACATTATCAGGACAATGTCTGAGCCAGTCCTGATAATTTGCAAACAAGAAGTCGCCCTGCATTACATCCAAACCAATAATGTCTGAGCTTGTCCTGATAATGTGTAGTCAGTCCCCCCTACATTACATCCAAACCAAGCACTGTCTGAGCCTGTCCTGATAATGTGCAGGCATCAGATCCCTCTACATTACATCAAAACCGGCACTGTTGTACCTGTCCTGAAAATGAGCAGTCACAACCCCTGCATTACATCCAAACCTGGCACTATCTGAGCCTGTCATGAAAATGTGCAGCCAGTCGATTCCCCCTTCATTACATCCAATGTTTTGGAAATGAAATGATTTTTGGATCATGACTTAATGTCTAAAATTACAGATGAGGGTCCTGAGGTTAGACTGGTTGATTATCCCCCAGTTGTACTCCTCTGCCGAAAACCACACACACCCTCTCCCTGCCCTGGGCTTATTAACAAAAATAATAAAATCTGAAATGAGCAAAGAACATCACAACAGGAAGGACAACATTTAATTTTCATAAGAGACCTGCATAGAACCCATCTGCAATACACAAAGATAACCACAAGAGTGAGACCAATAACCAGGTTTGAAATGAACATTTTATAGAACCCATCTGTAGTGTGCAATGAAAACCACAAGAGGGAGACAAATAACCGAGAATGATATGTGCACGGTTTAGTACCCAGTAGCAGAATGCAAAACTGAACAAATAATCAGGTTTAATAAGAGCACTGAGTAGTAGCCATCTGCAGTACACAAAGATTACCACTGTAAACAGTAGTAGATACCCGGAATCAACTTTCAGTGCAAGTAGTAAAGGCTGATGCTAAGAATCACCCTCCAGTAGAAGCAATAAAAGGTTGACCAGGTAAACATTTGTTGATATAAATCAGGGCCGGACTGGGAGAAGAATTCGGCCCTGGCATTTTTTGATCACAGCAGCCCACTAAGAAGGGGGCGGGGCAGAGGAGGTGTGTTTTGTCATCACCAATGACAAACACGCTCCCTCTCAAAGTGAGCATGTTGGTTCAATGCTCTTCCAGTGCAGACCATGCGCAGAGCTCTAGCATGAGAAAAAAGCCCTGTATTTGTTCTGCACAGTGCAAGCAAATTTGATAACATGCTTGCACTGTGTTTCCTTGCAACTTGTCTCTGGTGTCTCTATAAATGGATACCAGGAGACAAAAATGCCAGGAAAGAGTATTGAGCATGTGTTTGGAGCCTGCTTGTGGGATTGCGTGTGTGTAGAGTAAGCTGATTGTGGTGTGGTATTGTGTAATAAGGTTGGTTTTAGTTGTGTTGTGTTTGTGGTGTAATGTGATGCATATGTGGCTAGGGGCTGTAGAGAATGTGTGTATAGGGGATATAGCAAGTGTGTGCATACAGGCTATAGTGTGTGTGTGTATATATATATATATATATATATATATGTCTAGTGTGTGTTTGAAGGACCCAGAATGTGTATAGGAGATCTAGTGAGTGTGTGTTTATAACGGTTTCAGAGTGTATATAGGGATCTAGTGTGTGTATGTGTGTAGATGATCCAGAGTTGGGTAAGGGATCTAGTGTGTGTCTGGAATGTAATGTGTTTAGGGGTGCAGTATGTGTGTGAGGAGTGCTGTGTGTGTGTGTATATATATATATATGTGTGTAAGTATTGTGTATGTCTGTTGTGCAGTGTGTTGGGGGGTTCTGTGTGTGTGTGTGAGAGTGATGTGTGTGAGAGTGATGTGTGTGAGAGTGATGTGTGTGAGAGTGATGTGTGTGAGAGTGATGTGTGTGAGAGTGATATGAGTGCTGTGTATGATGTGTGTGAGAGTGATGTGTGTGAGAGTGATGTGTGTGAGAGTGATGTGTGTGAGAGTGATGTGTGTGAGAGTGATGTGTGTGAGAGTGATGTGTGTGAGAGTGCATGAGTGCTGTGTATGATGTGTGTGAGAGTGCATGAGTGCTGTGTATGATGTGTGTGAGAGTGCATGAGTGCTGTGTATGATGTGTGTGAGAGTGATGTGTGTGAGAGTGATGTGTGTGAGAGTGATGTGTGTGAGAGTGATGTGTGTGAGAGTGATGTGTGTGAGAGTGATGTGTGTGAGAGTGATGTGTGTGAGAGTGCAAGAGTGCTGTGTATGATGTGTGTGAGAGTGCAAGAGTGCTGTCTATGATGTGTGTGAGAGTGCAAGAGTGCTGTCTATGATGTGTGTGAGAGTGCAAGAGTGCTGTCTATGATGTGTGTGAGAGTGCAAGAGTGCTGTCTATGATGTGTGTGAGAGTGCAAGAGTGCTGTCTATGATGTGTGTGAGAATGCTGTGTGTGATGGGTGTGAGAGTGATGGGTGTGATGGGTGTGAGAGTGATGGGTGTGATGGGTGTGAGAGTGATGGGTGTGATGGGTGTGAGAGTGATGGGTGTGATGGGTGTGAGAATGCTGTGTGTGAGAATGCTGTGTGTGATGGGTGTGAGAATGCTGTGTGTGATGGGTGTGAGAGTGCTCTGTGTGAGAATGCTGTGTGTGATGGGTGTGAGTGTGCTGTGGGTGTGAGTGTGCTGTGGGTGTGAGTGTGCTGTGGGTGTGAGAGTGCTGTGTGTGAGAGTGCTGTGTGTGATGGGTGTGAGAGTGCTCTGTGTGAGAATGCTGTGTGTGATGGGCGAGAGTGCTGGGTGTGTGCGAGTGCTCTGTGTGATGGGTGAAAGTGCTGTGTGTGTGAGAGTGCTGGGTGTTTGAGAGTGCTGGGTGTTTGAGAGTGCTGGGTGTTTGAGAGTGCTGGGTGTTTGAGAGTGCTGGGTGTTTGAGAGTGCTGGGTGTTTGAGAGTGCTGGGTGTTTGAGAGTGCTGGGTGTTTGAGAGTGCTGGGTGTTTGAGAGTGCTGGGTGTTTGAGAGTGCTGGGTGTGATGGGTGTGAGTGCTCTGTGTGTGATGGGTGAGAGTGCTGTGTGTGTGAGAGTGCTGTGTGTGTGAGAGTGCTGGGTGTGAGAGTGCTGTGTGTGAGAGTGGACTCACACACAGCACTCTCACACCCATCACACACAGCACTCCCTTCTTACCTTTAGACTGGGAGGCGGGGTTCACTGGTGGTCCTCGTGGTGAGTGAACTCTAGCCTGCGGGCTAGAGTTCACTCTCGCTAGATCCGGTCGTTGCCATGGCAATGCTCCGGATCTCGCGAGAGGAACCCAGTGTAGCTGCAAGTTAGAGCTCCGCCGGGTCCTCACCCTCCCTCTCTCCCCGCCGTCGGCCGGATTTGTCAGCATGTGGGCCGGTGAGGGAGATCTTTGATGTCCTCACCGGCCCTTCATGGAAAACAGCGGGGCCGGCGCTCGGATAGTGCCGGCCCTGCATAGACCGGCAGGGGGGATCCTGGGACCTCCCCTGCCGGCCTCGGCCCATGGCCACCGCGGCCCACCGGGCATTTGCAGAAAAGAGCCTGTAAAGGGCCAATGTTGGTAACTATGGAGTGGAGAGTCAGACATTGTTTATTCTAGTTGACAGAACATCTGTAAAAATGAAATGTTGTGCTTGTTGTTTACTGGTATACCTTCAATATATATCTGACATGAGAAAATAACTTTGCTAAATCTATGTGTGTTTACTCTTCTCATATAAGACCAATTTATAGCTACAAATGATTACTTGGCCAATGTGTTATTGCTTCCACTGGAGTATGATTCTAGGTATCTACTACTCTTTACAGTATCAGACTTTACTGCTTCCCCTGGAAGGTGATTCCTGGTATTTACTAATTTATACAGTAGTCAGTGGTTTTCTTTGTGTACTGCAGATGGCTACTACTCTGGGCTCTTATCAAACCTGCTTATTAGTTCACTTTTGCATTGGCTTACAGTGTACTATACAGTGCACATATCATTATGGGTTATTGGTTTCCCTCTTGTGGTTTTCTTTGTACACTGCAGATGGGTCCTATAAAGTGTTCATATCAAACCCAGTTATTGGTCTCCCTCTTGTGGTATCATTTGTGTACTGCAGATGGGTTTTATTCTGTGCTCATGTCAAATCTGGTTATTGGTCTCCCTCTTGTGGTATCATTTGTGTACTGCAGATGTGTTCAATGCATGTCTCATCCAAATTAGTTGTTGTCCTTTCTCTTGTGATGTTCCTTGAACGTTTCAGATTTTATTCTTTTTGTAAACAAGCCCAGGACAGGGAGGAGCAGTGAGAGGATTCCACCACAATTTAGAGATATTGAAAACAAACATTGGCATGTATTATTGTGAGACAAGGAATTAAGAGATCATAGCAACAGAAATCAAGATTATGGTTATTTGTGTTGTGTATAAGTGGATTTAACTAGAATTCATCGCATTGATTTCATTATCTATGCAGTATACTAATTAAATGAATTGCATTTTTTTGGTTTGAATATGTGGTATCTTGTTTACTTATTTATTTGATGCAGATAAGTGATATATCTGCTTTAATATTACATTTTACATCTGGTTTTTCATTACAAATAACATCATTAATGTATACGTCATTACTCATCATCAAACATGTATATGTAAATATGTAAAATAAGTTATGTAAAGTATTAACAATATGTGTGTTTTTGTTATTGCACATATTTTGAGGATTTGACTTGGTTGCCTGAAGTTTATAGGAGTAAGAGTTCAGACACAGGTGTAATCAGAGAAGGGAGTTTCTAGATTACTAATTGGAACAATCCCTCCCATTTCTGACCTTTTCAGATACATGCCTCATGTCTGCTCTCACTCCATGCTTCTGATTAAGGGCTGAAGGGTATGAAATGTGTAAAGTGTACCGTTGGAGGGTCTCTTTTGCACACTTGTATCTGCACTTTTTTCATTAACCACCGCTGGACATCTGTGGGACTGGACACTCCGCTGTTTTCTCCTGGTTACTTTCTTTGATGCTTTTGGGGCTTGGAAGGCCCGGCGTGTGAGTACACCATATACAGGATGTATTGAGGTTTGTGGTGTTACAGGAGATCCATGGACAGTGGCAGTCCCTTGAAGAAAAAAAATACAAAAATCTTCATATTAAAAATATGATCACATGCCAGATTATTAGCGCAGGGCTTGACAAATTAGATTTAAAACTAGGAGCCAGCACCAAACGCTGTGTCACAAAGAAAAATGCTTGGGTCCCAGTCCATAAACATATATAAATGACCTACACTTATGGATACACACCATTTACAAACATACTAATGCACACACAAGCTAACACACATACATGCACAAAACACTTGCTCACCCACAAATACACACACATACCTAAATGCTGACACACACTAACACATGATTTCACTCTTACATACATGCACAAACACATTA